>PVKA01000549.1:0-193419 GCA_004027165.1 Ctenomys sociabilis | reverse complement strand
AGTATGGGCCACAAATGCTTTAAAGTTTGTCTTCAAAATTAATAAAATTGTAAGGTAAGCCCATTCCTTCCAATGCAAAGCAGTACTGAGGACGGCCGTAACAGTTTATGTGCATCAGGAGGATAGGCAGTCAAAGACAGGCAGTGGGCAATTCCCATTCCTGACTCTGAGGGTGGGAGAAATACATATTATGCACACTTACTCAGTAATAACAGAGGAGGGATACTTTGGAAACCATGCTAGATCAGACCATAATATAGTGGGATATCATTACACAATCCCTCAGGAATCTGGTTTCTCAATATCTCCTTTCTCTGAGATGGTATTGGGAGACTTCTTGAATTTCTGAAGGCCCCCTCTGTATTTCTTTTGAAGTCAGCTGAGAGCTGGGCTGAAGAAGTGCATTTCTGAGACAGTACCATGCCCGAGCCTCTCTCCTACTGCCAGAATCCCCGGCTAGCTCTGGTGACAGATGCTGTCAGTTGTTCAGCCAAGCCTTCAGTGCTGGTGGGCCTCACGATGCCACAGGCAGCTTCAGGGGTGGTTTCCTCTTTGAAGCAATGCCAGATTGAGCCAAGCGAGCCTCTGTGTTTTGTGACAGCTCCTCCTATCACAGCCTCTCCAGGCCCCTGGGAGGGGCGGTGCCGGTCCTTGCAGAGGCAGGCCTGGGAGGAAGACTACATGCCAACCTGCTCAGAAATCTTGAATTCTCAGGATGTCAGTTTTTGAGTGTCAGGTTGGTCTCGGGGGTTTTCAGCTTCTTGAAACCTATGATGGTTTCCAAGGCTCTTGTCTTGGTCTCAGAATGTTTCTCTGCCTTCTCTTCCCCAAGCTGGGCATCTTACGGCATGTGCCCCTCCATTTTTCTTTACCATCTCTGAAATATCCCACTTAACCTCTTGTCACAAAAGTGTGGTTTTGTTAATTCAGCTCAAGCCATCTGAGCAATAGCATCTCCAGTGACGAGGACTCTACCCATCTATTAAGTCAACAGAAGAGGGTGATTTTTCTGGGACAGAAAACATAACCAAAAAGAATAAGTGGCTAGTGGGTGTCACTTGCAGCAGTGGGACAGTGATAATTTTATGACCCGAGTCTGGGCTCAGAAACAGACCCAGATTAGAATGCCTGGATGACCATTGCTGGGCTTATCATCTTCATGAGCCTCATTGGTTGTAATTTTTAAATTGAACCAGATAAAAATATCTGTCTCATAGTGTATAATGCATAAAATTCACTTCATATCATCCCTTGTAAGCAGGAAGAATATTTTCGATATGTGTAGAGTTAATGTTAGCACCAAATAGGCAAAAAATGAAACAGACACATCAAGAAAATAATGAAGAGCTGAGACAATCAACAAAGGAGAAAATGCTTTATATCAGTCTGCCCAGTGACTTTTCTGTGTTGCCTGAATTTCTCTCCAGATTCTTTGTTTCCCCTTTGCACTGGCGCAGAAACGTGACTGTCTTCATTATTGCTTCAAATGCCTGTTGCAGTGTGTGAATGGCCTTCTGTAAAGGAAGCCTTGTAAGCCATGGCCCCGGACCTGCCTCTCGGACAGCCCTTCAGGACTGGAGGAGGAACATGTCGCTATGATGCGCTTTCCATAAAGCCTCAAAGATTGCTGGGCTGGGAAACCCTTGCTGGTGACTGTGCTCATGGAGCTCAGAGCGTGCAGGTGGATGTGGATGGAGATGCTGTATTTTTCTTTTCTAAATTATAAAGCAATGCCACCTGTGAAAGCAAGCACAATTTACTGATTTGCAACTACATCACCAGGGATTAGACCCTCTCTCCTGGTTTCAACTACTTTTCCTTGCCAGGAAGGTGAGATCAGACTTTGACAGGAGTGCCCTGCCTTCCCTATCACCCATCCTGGATGCCTGCAAGGCCCTGCTATTACTTGCCAACTTGAACTATTACTTGCCAACTAGCCACTGAGGATCCTTTGATAGAGCTCAGGGTGAATACATAGCTGACAACTATGTATTAAGGGTGCCATCTTTAACTTTTTAGATTCTTATGTGATATCTTTGGATGTGCAATTACTTTTCAACTACTCAAACCACCTCCCCTACACAAGAAGAGCATTCAGCAACATCTTGCTGTACTAACCAGAACGGGGCTGCTTTCCCTGGTGAGGTGCATTTAATAAAGAAAGATGGCTTTAAGGACAGAGACGGCGGAGACAATGAGGGAGCAGTCCCATGCTGTTTTTCTTTTGTGCCAGTCCTGACCTGCAGCTGTCTTCCTTCTTCTCCTATTAGCAGATGTTGCTAGCTCTTTCCTTTTGCTTCTTTCCCTTAAATGCTGCTTTTGTCGCTATTGCTTGATATGTGCTTGCTAGCGTCGCTCTCTGCTCGCCTCCAGGGGCCTGAGTATTGCTGACCAGCATCTGGACAGCACAATTTTTATGATGTCTCAAGAAACATTAACTTCTCAAGTTGGCTTCATCCTGTAAAGATCTGTGGCCTGCCTTCTGTCTCTGACAAAATTGTGCCTCATGCTCCCTGGCTGTGGAGCCAAACAGCAGGTCACAAAGCAGCATCCCAAGGCTGGCCCGTGGCTGCATTTCGGCTCACTGTATATGTGTGTGTGCACACGTGGGAATAGGGGAGGTGGTTTAGATAGCTTAAGAGTATTTACACATCCGAGGATATCACATCAAAATCTAAAAAGCTACGGATGGCACATTTAGTCTAAGTTGTAGGGGCGCAGTGGCTGAGAGCACCCACTGCATTCCCTGGCTGCTTCCTTTCTTCTGCGGCTGGCACCCCCGCTGTTACACCAGCGTTATGTTGTCAGTCAGTTTTTTCTCAGTAGTTTCTCACTGAACAACAGAACACAGACAGTGGTTTGCACCTCCATTTTCTCAGTTTTCTCAGGAGCTCTGGGAACAGTTCCATTTTAGGAGAAATACAGAGCCATGGTTAAGTTGTGCTTCCGTTCTCTCAGACCCCCTTAGATACCTAAGTGTCTATTGGCAATGAGACAGAGGAAGGCAGCAGGGTGGCCAGAGTGAGTCTCAGAGTTAGATATGCCTTGCAGTACCCATCTGCTGAGCCTGCAGTAGGGGGGGAGTACTCAGGTTTGGTCAGGAGGGGAGCAGTCCCTGGGTGTGGAAATGAGGGTCCCTTAAGACAGGGACTGAGAACACTCCAGGATGATGAAAATGCTCTATGCCAACTTTGAATCCTGTTTATGAAGAAAAACAGATTGATAAAACCCACTGAGGCTACTTTTAACATGTCCCTCAACAAGCAAATTATAAAAATGCTTATAAAATAAGCAAGTATAGACATGCATGCATGTGACATACGCATTCCTACATGGAAGCATGCAGAGAGCACACTTTTGTCTACTGTCATGCTGGATATTTCCGGAATGTTGGACAAAAGAAAAGAAGATAAAATAACTAAAAACTGAGATGATTTCCTCTTGGGCCATAACTTTATCTTGTTTTCAGCATTTGTGAGCACAGGTAATAGCTAAAGATCTTTGGCAAACAGTTGTCAAGGGAACATCTACAAGATCAATGCTAATTTTATGGAGCTATTGAATCACTGCAGAAGGATGTGGCTAATTTGTTGTAGCTATTTTTTTCATGGCACTATAAAAATTTGTGGATTTTAGAGACATACCAAAGAGGGTTTATTTCCTGGGAGAAAATGCCCGCTCTTAGAGTAGCATGCACCCTGAATGAATTATCATAGTTATTCAATAACTACTCAATAATTTGACTTTAGCGCCCATGTTCAGAAATTCTAGCTGAAACAATTATAAAATATGTCCTTAATTAGTAATTGTGGTGTTCTCTGGAGCTGCTCAAATACACCTGGGAACATTTCACACAAGAATTAAGGAAACACATGTTTTCATTTACTCTGTGTTCAAATCTATCCCCCCACCCTCTCCCTCCCTCCCTCTCTCCCTCCTTCCCTCTCTCCTTCTCTCCCTCTCTTCTTCTCTCCCTCACTCCTTCCCTCTTTTTTTCTGTGTGTATATCATGTTAGGAATTGAAACAAGGAGTGCTCTAACCCTGAGCTACATCTGCAATGGTTTTTATTTTGAGACAGGGTCTCACCTATTTGTTTAGACTAGATTTGAACTTGCAATCCTTGTGTCTTGGCCTTGTTTTTAAATTACTGATAGATCTTTATCAAGCTGAATAACTTTAGGTGGGTTACTTGAACTTTCCATTGCTCAGTTTCATCATTTATGAAATGCAGATAATCATAGCATGTGCCTTGACATCATATGTCTGTGACAGATACATAAGAATTGTAACTCCAAGTGTCATTACACTAGGGTTTGTTGTAATTTATGGATACTTCCTTAATATTAGAAAACTGGTGATTTTGTTGTGATGCATCTGAGTCTTGTTAAAATAGCAGGTATATGACAGTTACTGAAATTGATGTTTATAAAGAGTTTGAGTGTAAAGGATGGAAGGCAGAAGAATTCCTGGGGAGCACTGGTTTTCAGTTTAGCCAACTCTGCTTTTTCACCTTCAGTCTTCATGAAGTCATTTCACTTCCTCAAACTTGGTTTTCTCATCTGCTAAACAAAGACTTGGATTTATATCATCCACATTGCCTCCACCTCCTGCCTCCCTCTCCGATCTTAAATGTTTGAGTCAGGTTTGTGATTATTTTAGTACACAGCTTGGTCTCTAAGTCACAGGGGAGCCATAGTAACTGGACTGCAATTGCCATTAGCTGACCTGTTAGACACATCCATGGGGACTTCAAAGTACTGTACTCTATACAAAGGCAATGGTTTTGGTGACAGAATCCACAGAGGTGCCCCTGATGAGGTGGATGCATCCTCCTTTTCCTATGAAAATGTCATTATTAAAGCTGTGATCAGGTGTATGAAATTGTTTCTTGTTCAGGGATACTCATCTCACACATTGGTTTCTGAACCTCAACTTGCAAAACCAAGGATGAGGTTTAGAATGATGTGTCTGAGTTTCTTTGATCAAATGTTACCTCCTTCATGAGGTTATCCCAGCATCTCTTTCTTTCTTCAGTTCCCTCAACCAGTAACATAAACATAATACGATTTTTATGATTATTATTCCCATCTACAGCACTACATTGGACCACTCTTATGAGAAATGGGATCATTGCTTGTGCTTGTTGATGCTTCTCAAGTTCCTAGGAGAGCGCCACAGGAAGACATGAAAGAAAATAGGTGTGGGTGGGGCAGGAGGAGGTGGCAGTGTTTTGTGTTTTTTTTTTCATAGTATTTAGGATCAATCTCTTATGGTTTGTGTCTAGTTGCCCCCTCAAATGGTCAGGCAGTCATGGAGTGGCTTCTAGAGTTTCTGACAATAAGTCAGAAATGATTAAATGCTGGGATTGCGGGTGTGAGTGCAATACCCACCATGTGACAGACAGCCTGAATAGTGTAAGGAGGGGAGAGAGGCTTGCTAGTGGCTGCTCCTCTCTTTGCTATTTTCCACTGTCCTGTGCTGCCACTCTCTGCCCTGTGCCACTCTGCTTTGGAGCCAGCTGAGTATGAACTGAAACCTCTCTTAACCATGTGCTAAGTACAATATTCCTTCCTCTTTGAATGTCAGATACTTTGGGGGTCAGGTACTTTGTCCCAGCAATGAGAGAAAAGTAACCATGAGGCAGATCATGTGCCTAGAGGTGTGGCCAGTTAAGAGTGTCACACTGTGTTCAGATCTTCCTTCAGCTCTAGAACTTGCTTCTCAACCTTCAAGACATTCCAAAATGAATACACACACACATGGCAACCCTAAGTACCTCGTACTATACTCAGGGTAGGCTTAGCCTACATCTCACTCTGTGTGCAATGGAAAGAAAATAGGGTCCAACTTTGAGCACAGGTGGTAACCGATGTCCTAGTTAGGGCTTGTGAGAATATCCCTGTGTTCCTTGAGACCATGTGTTCTTTGTGTATGCTATCGAGTCAACATTGATCTCCGACTGTGTTCTCACTTGTATGCCTACTACTGTCTTGTGCAATATGTATTATGCATATCACAAATGCATTTCTGTCTGTAATTATTTCATCGGCACTCACATTTCTACATCCCTATGATGGCAAGAGTTGATGATGCCAAAATCCAGTCTGGTTCACCAGAGCTAAGCAGTTTATATATTTAAATGCAAAGCGTATGCTCATAGTACTTGTATGTGGGAGACTTACACATTTATGTCTCTAGACACACATAGTCCTCTGCCCCTAGATTTTGGACTCCTTTCTTAGTGGCATTGTATCACCAGTCTTTGAAGTCCTAAGACATTTTTGAGTTAACAGAACTGTCTACTTTCCTCCCTCCACACACTCCATTCTTCTATGCCTTGTGAGTCTCCTACCATGGCATGCTCTGGGCCCCATTCTGGTGAATGTCACCCTCACTCATGTGCGTTCATATGCCAGCACCTTGGCATTTATCTTGACACTGGCTTTGCTCTACTTATCCACTAGATTCCACATCCAGGACCTTTACACCTTTTCTGCCACCTCTGGGCAGATCTGGGCCACTGTCACCCCTCCCCTGGTGACTGTGACATTCTTGGGTCCCACTTTCTACATATCCATCCTCTTCCTTGAAGCCCTATTACCTAGAGAAGAGCCAGGCTCTCTGAAAATAATGACCAAGCATCTTGTCTCCTATCTCAGCTTTCCAATGGTCACTTCAGTCGGTACCTTATCTAGACTTTCTGCTGTGGCTTGTGAAACCTGTATCACCTGTGAGTACCCAAGCTTGTTTGCAAATACTCTCTTCTCCTTCTCTGATGTAGACCTGGTATCAAGTCCTCAATGCAATAGCCCATTGGCCTTGGCAAGTGTTGTTCTGTCCAATGGGAAGCCTCCCCCATGTTCTCACATTTTTCTTACCTGCCCGTTCATGTATTTTGTCAATCTCTGTACTACAGATGGACTGAAGGGCTCTGACATTAACAGAACTCCCAGAGCTACCTGTCTTTTACTGCTTCCAGTCTTTCCTTATAAGGCTGGATTCCAAGAATAAATACAAGAAGCTCCAGCTTTATCTATGTATTTCACCCACTGGTATTTAAGAGCTAAGATGGACAGAGAGCTGGTCTTGTTACTGCCATCTGCTTCCTCCTTCCACACACTCCACAAGGTGCTGAGTGTCTACTGTCAAACCCTGATAGAATCTAGAAAATATTTATTGGTTTCAATAATCATAGGCAACAGAAAATTATAGAAAAGAGTCTCAACATTTATTTGTAAGTAGTTTGTTAATTGGTGCAGGTGTGATCGAAAGATGTGGTAAATATTAAAATGTTTACACTGTAAAGTCACACTGCTGTTATTTTGTCTCAAAACACTCCTCTCCAACACACCTCTGCTGTCATTGTGGACTCTTTCTGAGGCAGATACGGAGGTCTCCATTAGTATCTTTAGTAGTGGTGGGTGGCTGCTTCGATATCATGAATCCATTCAAAGCATGTACCTTTCATGGTCATTTCGATTTTGAGGAAGTGCTAGAAGCCCCACAGCACCAGCATCAGTGAATAAGGAGAATGAGAACACACTGATGCTTTAGGAGCCCGGATTTCTGTTTCACGGCATGGACAGCAGCATTTACTGCAGGTTTGATCGCATCTCCTAAAGACACTTGGGAAAGAGGACTTCCGGACCTGCTTGAGAAAGTAGTAAGAAAGGCAGGAGAATAAGGTTCAAAGTGCTGTGGGCTATTTTGGGGGGTATTAATGGCAAGGAATCTTTTGTTCTGATACATTTTAAAAATGTAAACATTTATTGTGCACTTTGATCAGGACTTGTATATTGTATATTCATGCAATTTAAAATGGTCTAGTTTTTTTTTTTTTTTTTAATCAGTTTCTTTACCTTTTAAATGAGAATTTTATTTGGATATATTCACTGGGGACAAGTTAGAAGTGGAGCAATGCATAAAACATGCACCTTTTTTCTTTTTATGCTTTTGGTACATTTTACATATACATAATGGTAGCATGAGTAATAGGGAGTTTATATCTGTATATGATACATCTTGTTTTTCATTTTATCCACATTCCATACTCTTCGTTCAACCCTCATTTTTCTTTATTTACAACAGGTTTGTTTCCATTTTTCCTATATGTTCTTATTCTCTCCTTGTCCAGCCCCCTCATTACCCTTCTCATTTGATCATTTTCTTCCCATTGCCCATATTTATGTAAAAAAATGGGAACAAACATGCGTTGAACACATGGATTGAATGAAGCCCTTCTATACTGGATAATATTTCTGCAGGGCTTGTGACAGTCCAACTTAATCATCAACTTGATTTCCATAGGTGCTTCCTGGGGGATGCACGAAGCACACTCGTGGTACATCTGTACGGCTCCTGAAGCCCGACTTTCAGCACTGTATCTGCTCCCATGGCCCTTTCTCTCTGTCGTTCTCCTGCTCTGGTTCCTGGGCCCTGTGGACTGACCAGCCTCGTCCTGCCACATCCTGCTGGCAGGATTATTATCTACCATGGACTAAACACCCTGAAAGCATGGGCCAAATTAAATCTTTTCTCCTTCAAGTTTTAGTTTTGGAATATTTCTTAACAATATGAAAAATGACTAATATAGGGCTTTAAAAAAAATCTGGTAACCCTAGCACTCAGGAGGCTGAGGCAAGAGGATTGTTGTGAGTTCAAGACCAGCCTGAGCTACAAAGTGAGCTTAAGGCCAGCCTGAACTGCATAGTGAGGCCCTATCTCAAAAAGACAAAAAAAAAATCTGGGAACATGTTAGCCACTATGGAAGGAGAGACAGTGTGTTGAGATTTCTTAACTGTATATTCTTTGAAATACAAGTATTTGTCTTATTATTAGTAAAGTTTCTCAGTACTTAAAACTTTGAGTTCTTAGAAAGTTATAATATGGAATACCTCACTCTAACATTAATCCAACTATTTGTATAAAATGGAATAATATTCTTAGACTACAAAACAGGACTTTTCTGGATATATTTTAAAAGAAAAATAATGTTGATTGCTATGTCAAAACTAAAAGTGCTGAGTTTGTTGCAATTTTCCAAATTTTACCAGACATCAGTAGTGCAAGACTAATGCCTTTTATGGTAACTGAATGAAAAAACCTCAAAAGCAAATAATTTTAAATCAGGAACCACAAGATTAACATAGCTAATAGAAAAATATAATCTAAAATCATTCAGATTACACACTGAACTCTTGAAATTACCATGAATCCTAAGAGAACTTATGTCTGCTATTTATATGAGCTGATTACAATTGTCTATTCTTTAATTCATGCTGTTTCACTGTAATACAGTTTTTCACATGTAGCATCACCAAAAACCCCATTTACTTGATTGGTTGTACATGTCCTATTTCTACACAGGATAATTATCAGTTTTTCTGTATTTTTCCATATACTTCATCATAACTGTGGGTGCCAAATGACACTCAGTGCCCTCTGTAACCACATTTCTGAGCCGCTCTCTGGGGCTCATTGGGTGACAGCCCTGAGCGTGCTCTTCAAGCCTCTCTGTGAAAATGTGGTCCTCTGTGGCTCCGCTGTGCTGTCACCTTACAGAATGGCTTCCCCGATCAGAAAGGGTCACTTTCTGTTGTTTTTACGAGGTAAGCTCGAGTGTGAGGAGCTGCAGGGAGAGGCAAGCATTATCATAATGCTGCTGGAGCTGTAAGTGCTCACCTCTTTTCTCTGCATACTATTAATGAAGGCCAAGGCTAATAAAAAGAATCATCCAGAAATCTGAAGGCATTGATGTGCCCCTATTTTGCTGAATTCATGCACCTACAATATTTAAATGACAATGGAATACCCTTTGCTGATGAAACTAAACAAAAAAAGGGGGATACAAATGAAGGACCATTTTGTATCTTTATATTCAAAATAGTTAGGTTAGATATCCACTACTTTCTCTTAATTCAATGAATAGAAAAATTTGTACTAATAGTGTTTGTGGACAGGGTTTCATGTCTGCATCTTGTACTATGAATAACCACTAAGAAGACAACAATATATAATGTATTAGTTATTGAAACTGTCCTAATCGGTTTTGAAACTGTCTCATTGCTATTTGTTTCTCAATAAAACTATTTAAAAAAAGAGAAAGTTTCCTTATTTTTTAAGGTCATTCCTGAAAAGGTAATGTATTCTGCTATAACTGCTCTCCAGATATCTCTCTTGGAGGGATGGAATTTTTTTCTGTCCTAAAAAAAATTCTGATAGAACTAAAAGATGAAATGCAGACAAAAAGTAATGGCCACTAATAGTATTAGAATGGAATATTTCACTGATGCTTACGCAGGACATTAGCTGTGTGTGTCTCTGCCCCAAGCCCTTCTTTTGCTTTTATATCTGCCAGACAAATGAAGGATGAAAGATGACAAAGTTTTCATAGTAGCTATTTGATAACTACTATGTATAGAAAGAGGAGTTAGCATAGTATAAAATTAATGACTCCCTGAGTCTGACTAGGCCAGTACCTTTGTTAGGGTGTCATGGTTGGTCAAGCAGTGAACTCATCACTCTAAAGCTTAGCATGGCTTCCTTAAATTAGAGGGATAGTGGCTAAATGGGTACCCCTTAGGTTGGGCCTGGTTTCAGGTTCTTTCCCATGGAGACTGAGGTCTTTATACAGTTCGGAGGGCTCCCTGACTGATGTTGGGTATCATGAAGTTACTTGGAAGATGGTAAGGACATCAGCAGGATACATAGGTGTTGGTCTTGACTTCAGTGTCCTAAATGAAAAGGGACCATATGACCTAGAAGTGTGTTTTTCACAGGTCCTGCAATGGACTCTTTCCTAGAGCTTGTTGCAATCTATTCCTGTCAGACCTTTCATTCTTTGGTACATGACCCCAGGTACAAACACTTGAATGCCAGTGACCACACATTTGGAACTGTCAAAATCATTGTGAATGTTATTTTCTGAAAAACTTCATATCAATTATGTTTGACAATAAATTAGCCTAGGTTTGTGGTCATATATGCTATGACATTGCTTTGACTATTTATAATTCCGTTCTGATGGCAAAAATAACAGAAGGTCTTGTTTTGTCCTTCTTTGAAAATACAATCCTATTGCATGTGTACACAGGAAACAGTCTCTTTATGTCAACTGGACTTGTTTAAAAGCAAATGAACACTGAAAAGAGCCTCATGAAGGAGTACCGCCTTGTATTTACACACTCTCAGCTTAATGCATAGTAAATGCAGGTGCCTTTGGAAGGGGAAAGCTCTATAAGTTTTCATCCCCTTATTTGCATATTATAGCATCCTTTTATTTCTTGCTAGAAGATGCTGTGGTATTTCACATCACCTTTATCTTTATTCATTCATGGAGCAAATGCATGCGTATGTGATACAATTTAAGTGATACTGCTGTTCAAGGAGGTTTTAGATAATAAAGTGGAGGCAATATTTACGGAAATGACATATATAAATAAATTAAGACCATGCTAGCCAATGTAAAATAAAGCTCAACAAACTGATGGAAATCACTGTTGTCTTGTGCTTATGAGAAGGGCACATTTGGAGATTGACTTCTTTTTAAAATTCACCCCATAGATGCAGGGAAACCTCCTGCAGAATGTATTATTTTGGTTTAAATGCATTTTTGCTGAGTTATTCAGTTTTTTGGAGTATACTAGATGCATGATTATTATAAAGCATGAGAAAAGTTTTTCATCATCTAGCAATAAATATTTATTTTGTAACTATGACAATGCAGTCATTGCTATATGTTTCCTGGAATTTTAAATCAGATGATAATTCCTTTGTTACATCTACTGCTGTGGTTTTCTGGCCTTTTCAAACATCTGATATTCTTATGCTGATCTCCAAAGCTCATCTGAGTCCAGCCAGTATTTTTGTCTTCATCTTATTCCCAGCTCCACATCACCTGTTTCAAGCCAGTTGTATTGTTTTTATTTTTTTATTTTTTTTTTAATTTTAATTGAAGAACAAATAGCAATGAGACAGTTTCAAGACAAATTAACAGGACAGATTCAATTAATTAATGCATTGCAAACTGTTTTCGTAATGTTTTGGTGTCATACAAGGTGCATACATGATATTATACTTACAGACATTATTATAGCAAATGTCTAATCAGTGACTTAAGAGTGTAGCTGTTATTTTATTTTTTATAGCTGAATTATATCACAGATTCAATAATTAATACTTTCTGCCTTGTTATCTTCCTAGTGGTTGTCCATAGTAGTAGAAGCCGACATAATATCTTATCTAACCACTATTAGTGCAAATCTTGCTTCTCATAGAATATTTCAGAAGCACGGTATATTGTGTTGTTGGCTTTGTATGCATCAGAGCTGTGGCCTTTGGTTTCTTCCATCCACCTTCCATTGCTGTCTCCACTTTGGTATACTTTGGGTCTCAGCTCAAATGTGCCATCCTCACAGAGGTCTCTCTTGATCACCCATTTCCAATGGGCTCCTGCCACCTTGCTTCCCTCTAATATTGTTTCATTGATGTTTACATGGGCACATTGTCACCATTCCTTCTGCTTGTTAATGCATAGACAATGTCCAAAGTTAATACACTATGAGCTTCAGAAAGAGAGGGTAACTCTAGCTACATTTAGTACCCTGAGAACCTGGTATGGTATATCTGGAATTTGACCAATGCTCTGTAATGATTTGATGAGTGAGTGATGCATGAAAAGCATTTAGTACATTTAGTGGGAGACGGAACTGGGGCTAAAAGTGCCAAGTTTACTGTCATCTTCCTAGAAACACAAATGAAATAGTAACATTGAGCATTATCTCCAGGAGAAAAGGAAGAGAACAGACTCATAACATGAACTTGGAAGGCAGAGAGTAAGGAAAGCCAGGTAGTAGTAGAAGTGTAAAAGCAGAGCCTGGGATGGCCAGGCCACAGATGCAAAAGAGAGACGAGGTCCGCAGGTGGGAAGGGCAGTTCCCACTACCTGGAGCTTTGGAAGGCCAAGGATAAAGAGCATTTAAAGAGGTACATCAAATTTTAGTGGCTTATTTTTTTAACCGTACAGTTTGTGGTGGATGAAAACATGTCTGTCTTAGAATTAACATGGATGTGGGAGACCTGGGTAGCAGTAAGCATAAAATGCAACAGACAAAACACAAAAGATACACTGAGGGGTGTTCGTTTCTTTGAGCGGCAGTGAAGATTTGTACCTGTTTAATGGTCAAGATACCAAAGCTATAAAAAGCCTCACATTAAATGCACTGTACTTAATCCATGCCTTGGCTTCATTAGCTGCTAAATAATCATAATGATGATAATGGCCGCCTTGTAAATTTTCTGTTGGGATGTGAGAATTGCTGAGAAAAGGACTTGGCAGGAGTGAAAGGGCTCAATGAAGTTGTTTGTGAGGTTTAAAAAAAAAAAAAAAAAAAACAATTATTCTACTCAAGAGGGGAAAACAACACCTATACTCCTCTAAAAGTTAAGAAACAAATAAACTGCTAGATGAGCATGACAGCAATGAAATCCCCAGGATAGGCACATGGTCAAAAGATGAAAAAGGTGTTTGTGTAGGAAGGGAGAGCAGAATCCAAACAAAAATACCAAAGGGGGCAAAGATGGGCCTAATTTCATTTCTGCGTTGGGCTAAATTTGTGACTTCAAAGCATGTTCCTCAATGTACCTCTATCAGTATCAGGTTTGATATTTGTTAAAAATACATATTCCTGAGGTATACCTCAGCCTTACTAAATTAGAACTCTTCATGTGCAATATAAGATTCTGCATCTCGCCAGGGAAATAGCTCAGTGTTATAAATACCTGCCTGGCAAGCACAAAGTCCTGAGTTCGATCCCCAGTGCCCAATAGAAAAAGAATCTGCATTTCCCAAAGTAATTCATATGCATCCTCAGTTCTGCAAAATCACTCTGGTGGCAGCAGACAGTGATGCACCCCCGAGTCCAGCTTGGCAGCAGTGGCCATGGGGGCACTGCACAGAGCCCTGGGCATACGCTTAGGTCACTCTATGGGCAGGACCAAGAGGATCTGGGATTTGTGAGGCAGGAAGCTTCAATAACTTGAGTGGCTGCTTTAAAATTAAGATTAGGAGTGAAAACCGCAGCTTAAAACAAAGGTACGCATTTAGAATGAGAAATGAAATTAAAGGTTAATTTTAAAAGATAACATCACAAAATTTAGAACAATATTGTTGATAGTTAAGTGTCTCACATGTTTTTACACATATTTTAGTTGCATAGCATATGACCAACCTCTTCAAATGACATCTATGCAGATAGTGATGGTGGCATACAGTCAATAGAAACATAATTATCTGCCATGGCAGTTTTGACAGAAAGTTTTTAATTAGCGATGATTATGATGCATAAAGTTTGCAGCCTTACACAGTGAAACACCTGCTAAACCTAATCTACAAACACAAGTGTTCTGATTCTGTTTTCTGTGATTTCTATGAAAAATAAAAATGCATAGAGCATTCATAATTATATATAATGAATTGGAGATACTTGACAGAAGAGAATTTCTGTTGTGAATAGACATCAATAAAAAATGAATCTACAATTAAAACTGTACACATCTGAAGATTGTCTGCTCCCGTTCCCAGCCCCATACTGTTTCTGGTACTGGCTAATCTGGGTCACGTTCACCTTACAGTGGGTCCTTTTGCTCTGGGTACCTTTTTGTCATTCTGCTTGGGGAGTTTGTGTTCCAGATGGAAGGAGTGTTCCTGGAAGCCACAGCTACCCAAGCAGAGCTGGTGGCAGTGTCCCTCCTCAGGATGGCAACTGCAACCCGTATAAATATGTTCCATAGCCCCTAAGTCATGTGACTCTGATCAGGACTCTCCAGCACCTGTGAATGCTTGGAAGCCACTTGATGGGAAGGGAACTCAGAATAGAGGAAGAAAGCAGGGTTCAATTGGTTGAAATTAACCAGCTTATTTTTTTCCAGTTGCAGAGAAGTGTGGGCTTGTACATACACTTCCGGGGCCCCTTCCAAGAGCATGGGGCCTGTCCACATGAGGACTTGTGACTTCAGCTTTCTTCACAGAGTTGATTTCTTCTGGAGGTCCTATTGTGTAATGGTTAGCACTCTGGACTTTGATTTCTTCTGGAAAGGAAGAAGAAAAATAGAGATTAGACATTGTCCTTCTCCTTTCTGTCTTAAATGTTGTTACATATTTTGATTTTTTTAGTACAAAAATGATCTCAGCGTAACTAAATCTTCCCTTTTGTGTAAGATTATTGATAACAGATGCACTCATATGTGCATAACTCATCTTTTTTTCATTACCCTTTTATTTAAATGCTAGCATTTCAGACAGTTGTCCAAGAGGACCAATATCTTCCTATTTAATTTTGAGATCATAATAAAGCAAGCAAAAACAAAAGTTGGGATTTCAGTCTCTCACCCTACCCATCAAGACTCACTGTCCTCCATCATCATTACCTCTTGAGCATTTGCAGTGTACTAGGCCAACAGAATCCCCACTCTTGGAGATAAGAGCTTCTCTACATAACGCATCTTAGTTCTTTTTTGGGAACCCCCTTCCCAGCTGAGGAAGATCTTTCTACTTTGATCATCTATTTAAAATATGATTTAATGGAAAAATAACATGACAGCTTCTTTTGTCTTTAGAAGACATTTTCTAAATCTTGTTGATTTGGGTGTATAAAAGAGCCCGTGAGTGATGCCTCTATTGTGTTCTCAACTCCTTCTAACATCCCTTACCTAAAAGAGGTTTGAGGATCTGAATAGTGACTTGAGATTACCCCATAGCATAAAGCTTTCTATCCTTAAACCAGTGTTTGGAGTCTGAAATGGAAATTTGTAAGAATAACTACAAGAACCTCATGATGGTGTGGGCTTGGACTGTTATGTGCTCCCAGATGGTAGTAGAGCCAGCAGTGAAGAGGAGCTCATTTGTTTCCTCATGATCTTACACTTATTTTTCCATCCATCCTATCCATATATATGGGTTCTGATTTCAAATTTCAGCACTAAAGGACAATTTGGAGCACGGCACGTGCCAAGCATGCCCAGGGGCCACTAGTACTATAGGACAGGTTTAGATTTTATGTATCTGTTTTGCTGATTCTCTAAAATAATGTTTTGAACCATCTAGAGGATGATCCCACAGTCAACGTTATGATTTGGGGCCTGCATTTTCGTTTGTCATTTTGGCCCCGCTGATTTAATTGCCATTGCCTTTGAGTAAAACAAAGGGGAGAATCAAGAGAGGCAGTGCGCCTGCGTTGGGGCCAAATGAGGTGACAATGCTCCCGTCAAGGATGCAAGGGTGCGTAACAGCTGCGGGGAGAATGCTGGGGGTAGGGGGTTGTCACGTGGCCCCAAAGCCAATAAGGAAGAGCGACGCTGTGGTCTGAGCGCTGCGCGCCCACGTCCCGGGTACCATAGCCGTGCAATTCAGTTTCAGCCAATCCTGCTCCAGAGCACTCGTTTGCAATTTTGTTTGGTGGGAGCTGTACCGATTTGCTTGTCCTTAACTTTTTTAAATTTGCTTTGACTTTAGAACATTAAAGAAGCAATGCTCATATGGATCTGCGTGGGAGACTAACACTAGTCTAAGGATCATTTTTTCCAACAGCGGGGCTTTAGCGAAGTTTCTTCACTTTTAAGGGGATTGATGCATTGCTTGAGGTTGACAGACATTGTTATAATTTATCTCACTACTGTGATCGGTGTTTAACTCTTTCCTTTTGCTGTCAGCCTATAAGCTCCTCCAACGTATGAGCGCATTTTACTTCAATTTTATGCTCCTTTCAAATTTACTAATAAATAAGTTGACAGCAATTAGAGATGCCTGCCTGACAAGGACACACATGGAGGCTATTTCATACCCTGTCACTGGTGAAGAGTTCTAGGTCAAATGAGGCTCAGCTATGGGTCCACCAGATTCTTTTTCCACTGCAAAGAGGACAAAAGGTTCCAATGGGTAATTTTACTACCAATTGTATGATAATACCACTTAATGGCCTTAAAAATTTGTTTCTAGTTCTCTCCTAATAAATTATGCAAAAATACCTGTATATTAAAAAGGAAGCTTTTAGGGTTAATTTACTTCGTTGGAGTAATTCCAAGTTTTATTTTGGTGTCTTCAATAAGTTTCTGTAAGGAAACTTCCAAGTTTGAATTCTGAGTCATGTGGAGAACAACTTCGTCGGAGTCCCTTACCTCATGGTGTATGTGCTGAGGTAGGTGCCTCAGATACAGGAGGAAAGAAGGCTATGTGACGTGGGAGGACCAGAACCACCATCTAGGGGAGTCAGTTTTGTCTATAGGTTTTAAGTTGTGCGAGCCAGCCATGTCTCTTCATCAGTTTTGCTCAGTCAGTCTCTTTCTCCCTCCCTCTTCCCCCCACTGCAGTTTAATGTCAGTGTTTTCCTCTCCCCTTGTCTGTTTCAGATGCCTCAGGAGCAGTACACACACCATCGGAGCACCATGCCCAGCTCCGAGGGGCCACAGGTATACAAAGTGGGGATTTACGGCTGGCGGAAACGATGCCTGTATTTCTTTGTCCTACTCCTTATGATTTTAATATTGGTGAACTTGGCCATGACCATCTGGATTCTCAAAGTCATGAACTTCACAATTGTAAGTAAAGCCACACGTGCTTGTCCTGCAGCCCTTGGGGGAAGTGGAAATAGGAAACAAGATGATAAAGGAATGTATTACAGTGTGTTAGCAGGATTCTGAGAGCTGGTGCTCGAGTCAGGAAGGACTTCGGTTCACATGGGATGTGGCCATGAACCCCATCCCTGATACTAATTCTTCTGATGCCAATTATCCAATTTAGAGGCATTTCTCTTCTTCACCTCCTCCTACATTCTTTCCCTTCATTTTGAGAAATGCATTAACTATTTTGTAGCTTTCAAGTGGGAATAAATGGTAAGTATTAAGTTTCACACATTTTGAGGGTGATTATATAGAGTTTTGTGAATGGGGGTCAAAAACTCTGAGCACAGTTAAACTTTGAGTAATATTGAAGAATTCTAGCTCTCTAGCCATACGACCTTGTACAGCACTGTGGCAGTCTGAGAATCTCCACAGCTTCTGGAGGAACATTTTCCCCACTGCATGGGGAAGATAGAGATGAAAAATCATCTCATTGTTCAGGAAACCGCTTACTTTTCTCTAAAGAAATTCTTGCTGTTGGTGCTCAGGCCTCTGGTGTACACTGGGCATCTATTTTTTGGAGTTCAAATGAAAAGTTTTGTGGAAAATAACATTTTCACTATGAAGCTTTTACTTAGAGATTGTGAATTTATTAGTGGGGAGATAGACAGGGACCCTGTGAAAACTTTTCTTGTCCTAATGTCAAAAGTTAATAGACTGGTAATGGAAGTGACTCTTATTTGATCCTTGTGCTGTAGCTACGTTTCAGTGAAGGTGGGAGTTCATGTGAAGATCCTGTGCATGATAATGGGTATTTGCTTTTTTTAATAGGACAGTTTCGATAATTAATACATTGTACATTGTTATCTTCCTAGTGGTTATCCATCGCACAAGAAGCAGATGGGATATCCTATCTAAACACTATTCGTACAAACCTTTCTTCTCATTGAATTAAGCAAAAGTAGCTATATATCTTAATTACCATTCATTTTTACATCTGACACCTTGTACTGATCACACTTCTTTGCCTTTGGCCAGGCAGTTTTTGAGCTGGGACTGCTCTTTTCTGTTCTCCCCTTTGATGTGCATGGGTGTACCCTTAAGTGCGTTTCATTGCCCTTAGCACTCGAGATAACAAGCTTTACCTGTGTTTGCCAGAGAGGTGGAATTTAAGAGGGGGAAGGGCTTCATGGTTTCTTTGTGTGTCTTCCCAACTCATGTTACAGATTTTTGTCTGGAGGTGAAAGTTCATTTGCTTCAAAATATATGGAAAAGCTTCTGTTCTTCAGAATGACCTTGGCAGATTATGAGTTATGATTGTAAAAATAGAATGAATGTTACCATTTTTAACTTTAAAGTCATCCAAGTGAAATTGTCTTTAGTTTGCCTCAAAACCACTCCCCTCACTTGGAACATACTCATGCATCACTCTTAGCACTTTCTGCAGCAGTTCTAGAGGCCTTGTTAGTGCCTGGCTCACCCCGGGTCCTGAATCTATTCGAAGCATTTACCTTTCATGGAATTCTGTCTTAGGGCAAGAACCCAAAGCTGTGCAATGCTAAATCTGAGGAATAAAGTGGATGAGGGCAGACAATAAAGCTTCCACAAGCCTGCCTCTGAACTGAATGGCATTCAGCAACAGCCACCATCTTTTTCACGTCACTCCTTTAAGGCATTCATGAAAGAGGGCTTCCAGAATGGCTTCAAAATGTGACAAGCATAAAGGGGAAGAGTATGTTCAAAGTGAGGGGAGACATTATTACAATGTATCATTTACTATAATTTTTCAAATGTAAACATTGACCATGTACTTTGATCACATTCCCCTCTTTTCTAAACTGAACAGTTTCCATGGAGCTGTTTGCAGGCTAATAGTGTGCTGGAGCATAGGAGTACCTATGCTAGTTTCTTAATTAGAGTCAATAAATATCTCTATTTTTAAAGAGAGAGAAAAATCAATAAAAATGATACAGAATTTCAAGATAGGGTTTTAACAACAGTTGTAATATTACATATTATTATCTTCAAAGAAATTGCTCAGATTACAAGATACAGGAATGCAAAATTGATCAAACAATATAAGCACTAACTGTTCCTTTGATGAACTAGTAGAAATTGGTAGTACAGTTCTTTGAGCTAACTTGTGAATGAATACCTTTGAACTTGGACTTGGTGGACAAGCAGAATTCAGAGATGTATTTAAGCATATACGAATGATGTGATCAGTGTGGAAAGCTTGGCTTGAAGGAGGCCTTAGAATGAGGAAAGATTTTGCACCTTGAGGCTATGATAGGGGCCCTGGTGCAGTTGATTTTGAATCTAAGTGCCACAGTTGCCTCTTATCACTGTACATGTTCTATAATGTTCTTAATTTGAATATTGAAAATATATAAAGGAGAAACTCTCTAGTATCATAATGGAAAGCAGAAGAAGGTAAAGCTTGGATAATAACATAAAGAGGATTGATTCAAAGGATATTAAAAATAGGAGCAGGGCCAGAAAGATAGTTCACTGGCTCCCAGTGAGCTCCAATCCATCAAGCACAAGGTTCTGAGTTTGAACCCACCCCAGTACCAAAAAAATAAAAATAAATAAAAAGTAAAAGATGAGTTTGACTCCTTCAGTTTAACTGTAGCTGTTTGATGTAGGAACTGAAGGATGAGAAAACATTTTGAGCAATTTCTAGGTTGGGCTGGTTGGACAATTGGATGGTAGGGTCTAAAACTAAGGACAAATTTGTTGCCTTCTTACCAGAATTTGACTGGGATTGTGTGTCTCCTCAGCCCCTCATAAGATGAATCCTTTTTCCTCTTTATTTTTGTGATTTATGTAATCTAACATCCACTTATATAATCTGAAATTTTAAAGTTAGGAGGGGTGAAAAATAGAACTTTCAGCCTTGATAATTGAGAAGGCACAAATATGGCTTCTAGAATGCTTTGTCACTGGGGCATGCTTCAAAGAAGTATATGTAAATGCATATAGAGATCCACTTAGCTCTGAGTGTATGTGGGCTTGGGGAGTGATACAGCTTTAAGGTAATAATCTATATGAAATCAACCATTTCCTGTAGTTAACGAAATTGATTGCTGAAGTCAAGAGGCCTTAAAACTTTACCAAACCAGGTACTTACTGAGGTGCGAATAATGTCATTATTAGCCGTAATTGGTGCTTTATAACAGTAATGCATTTGAGGAAATATAACTGAAGTGTTAGAAAATTGGTCTCACCCGACAAGTCAAAAGCATATTTTTCCATCAGTCACAGCATAAAACATATTCTTTTAGAGTTATAATTCTGTGGCACAAATAATAATTTACTGGCAATGAAGATCTTACAAAAAAAAATGAAGTGTTAATGTACTACACAATGCAAGAGAATAGAGAAAAGAATGTTAAAGTAGGAGTTGAGAATTTTACTTACAGATTTAAAACAAAATCTATAGAAACAGTAAATATTTTGTATGCTAAGATTGCTTCATAAATTGGGATTTGGGAAAGCTTACACTAGAATCAAACCCCCTGAGTAGCAATGAAGTGACAAAGTCATGCCTGTTGCAAGTTTCTGAGGACCTGGAAAATGAGTATCAAGAATTTTTTTTATTGTTAGATTTGCATTGCCTCAGGCCCCTTGGGTTAATATTAGCATTTGATGCAAATATAATGGTGAAATAAGTCATGGACTAGCGTGAGGTTCCAGTGAGTTGTTTTATGTTAAAAATGCATTCATTCCTTCATTTTTATTTAGAGAAAGGGTCTCACTATGTAGTTCAGGCTGACCTTGAACTTGCTACATGTAGGTTCTCCTGGGTCCTGAGTCCTCAGGAGGATTTGCTGCCTACAGGTTCAAGAGAACAAGTTCAAGGTCAGCCTGAACTGCATGGTGAGACACTGTCTACAAACATTTGTACTAATAGTGTTTAGACCAGATATCACGTCTGCATCTTGTACTATGAATAACTACTACAAAGACAACAATATGCAATGTGTTAATTATTATAACTGTCCTACTGACCTGTTTTGATACTCTCTCATTGCTATTTCTTTCTCAATAAAATTAATTTAAAAAAACAAAATTAGACATCATCTTTCAAAAACTGTAAGTATCTGGGATTTATCCAAGCCTAGTAAATCTTCCTGAATGATTTAGATATGTGCTCTTATAAAGGATAATTGCCTTAAGTAATTTTAGAATTTTTGAAAATTATTCAGTGGAAAATCCATTATGATATATTCTAAATTTGGAATAAAAAATAAAAACAAATCCTCATATGGTAGACAGTATTGGGTTGGGTTTTTTGTTTGTTTGTTTGTTTTGTAAAATAAAAAACTTGAAAGACATTGCTAAATATTAAAAAAAAAAAAAAAAAAAAAAAAAAGAACTTGCTGCATAGCCCAGGCTCACTTAGAACTTGAGGCTATCCTTCTGCCTCAGCTTCTGCAGTGCTGGAGTGCTCTGCCTGATGTGCTAAGCCTTGACAGCAACATCTGACACACAGGCAGATTCTGTGTAGACAGCGGGAAGTCCCAAAGGACCCTTCCCAGCACAGTATTGATTGAAGTCACAGACTTTGCAGACAGATGTCCTGAGGTCAGTTCTTGGTTCTTCCACTTATTGTGTGGTGTTTGACAAATTCTGCAACCTTTACATGCTGCCACTTCCCATTAGTGAGCGCAGGATCTTTCTTAGGTGACTGTAGTAAGCAGTAGACGACATGATCAATGGACAGTGCTGAGCACAGAACCTAGCACAGTCGTGAGTGCTTTCTATGGTGTTTGATCGAATCATCACCGTCATTACTGTGTTTCACATGCTCAGTTTGTGCCAACCATTGTGGTGTCCAAGTTATACAGGTAATATTTATCTGTATTATCTGTCTTATACAGATAATATTCTATAATGAGCTGGATACCATTATGATGCTCTTTTCATAAGGGAGAGAGAGGTAAAGTAACTTGATTTGGAATTTCAGAGTTATAAAGTGGCAGAGTGGCGATTTGAACCCAAATAGTCTGAGTGTGGGTCCTGGTCCAGGAGATATTTTGGTACTAAGTAGTATTGCAAAAAGCTCTTGAATGATTTTTGTGACTTACACATCTAACTTGGCAAGCAATGAGCTCCACCATGTGACTCCTCTTGGGATGCATTATAGAATTGAGCTGTTAGACTGTGTGTCTTCTGAGGCATCCTTCTGTTAGATGCTGCACTTTTGTCTGTTGGTTCTTCCATTGGCCATGCAGTGCCTACTGACAACAGAAGGCTATTCCTAATTCTGCCAGCATTTTCCGTAGCCCAATTTAAATAAACTGGCCTTGAAGACATAAGTTCCACAGGATTGATCATCTGCCCTATCATTTAGCACTAGTGTATATTAAGTGGTAAAACTGAAAAAGCTTCACAATCATCAGGATGTGGCACTGACCTCCTGCTCCAGTGCATGTAAGGCTAAATGAAGTAGCAATTTGGAGAGGCACTGCAGGAGACCACCTCATGTTATATGTTTCACACTCAAGGCAGATCATGAAGTCTCTGATGTAGTTTAATCATGCCCCAGGTGCCCTGGGGTCTTCTTAGGAGCAAGGGTCATGTTCCACACATTTTTAGAGCCTCATGCCTGTTATACACCTGGCATCCAATATCTGTGTATGCATTGTCATTTGTAGAAGACATTTGAGATCATCGAAGTTCACCACCTGGCTAGTGGACGGTGTATGATGGGTTTTTGCATTATCTATTGACTGTTTTATATAGATCTTAAACAGTACCTCTCTAGCCACAAGAACTGAAAAATTCAATAAAGTCTAAAAGTAGATACTGTCAAAGGGAAGGAGCAACTGAGATGATGGAAAATGGAAAAGAAAGGAAGAAAAAAGAAATATATATGTATATGCACAGGATAATTTGGATAATTATACTGCTGATTCCTATTGGTCTATTGAAAGAAGCAGTGAATGCTTAAATTTTTCCCCTCTTAAGTTTTTGTGACCAATTTTGCATGCTTGTATCTGATAATCTGAAAAACTAATTTTATGTAATATATTGGTGTTGAATTCCTATCATTTTGCTTAGTGAAATTCTGTATCATTTGTAATGCTTTTTTTAACTATTTTTCAGCATTGCTATTTGTGATCATGTAAAAAGCAACCATCTATTTGTTTCTAACTTGTACACAGCTTATTTTAAAATTCCCCCCAGTAGTCATAAGAGGCTTGCTAAGCCAGGCACCACTGTTATCCATGTTTTAAGATGAACAGCATGAGAAGTACAGTAACAGGCCCAAGGTCACATTCCCAGCGAGGATGGAGCCAGACTTGGGTTGCAGGAAATCTGGCTGTGGAGTCCAAGCTCTTAATCAGTACACAATGCTGCCCATTTTCCAAGGGCTATTTCTCATGAAGACAGATTGCATTTGTGCAGTGTGATGTCTAAACCATGATTTATTCACCCTAAAGTAAGATAAAGACCCGCTGTGGGTCAGGGGAAGGCGTTCTAATACTTGTAAATTGGACACACTGTAAAACAGTGAGAGCCCGAGAGAATGGTCCATGAGTTCCATAACTCAGGACACTGACTCCACGTCTGTTTCAGGAAGGCTGGAGGCACAGTGACCCTGCCAGGCTAACCCAAGGGATATAAGGGTGCTCATACCGAGGAAAGGGCAGAGGGGCCTTGTAGGCATGCAGGATGCCGGTGGGAGGAGCGGTGGGCTTTAGCATGGGGCCCAGGCCTCTGAGGGAGGGCACATCCTCTACCTTTCCTGGGCCAGGTGGCATCAGGCTGGCCTCATAAGACTCACTTTGCAAGCAGGTTTCCTCACATTTTGCAGTGATGGACTCTTTTTATATATTCTCCTTGCTTGTAACTTCAGATTGCATCTGCTCTGATCTTCCCCAGGTGATGGCTTTTCCTTTCGTCCCCTCTACATGTCCCATCTTCTGATATTATTGGGTGAAATCTCAAGCAGAGAACCCTGTCATCACTGTGTAGTTCACATAGCACATTGCAATTGGCTTTAATCCCTATCAGAGTCAGAGGCCTCCACAGCTAGGAGCTGGGTGAGCAAAGCCACGTGCTTCAGAGGCCGCATTTGAGAGGTATGGGCTTCCTTTCCTTAGGAAAGACCAGAGTTCACTTAAAATCTCTCCATTTTCTCTTTTAAAGATTCTTTTTTCTTATCTATTGCCTGAAACGAACCCATTTGGAGCCCATAACTCCCTCCTTGGTTGTGTTTGGTGTCAGAACTGTGTATTTATCTTCTTGTCTGTCTTCCATTTTAGTTTGTAAGCACAAAAGACAGTCTCCTTAAACTTCCCATCTTTATATACACCGCTCTAAGCACTTCGCTTAGCCCATAGTAGGTACTTAGACAATGTTTACTGAGCAAATGGATGGGGCAACGTTATGATTCAGTAGTCACTTTAAATTAAAATGTATAAAGATAGGTTAATAGAGCTTTATATGGCTCTTAAGTGAAATACGTGTTGATTTATTGAGGTAGACAGATCATAAATGAGATGAGTGCTGGAATCTGATTATGAAAAGTATTTTTAATATAGACACTCCCTCCAGTGTATCAGCTATGTGCTACATTTTAATTACATGAGAAGAGAAGGGTAATAATGGGGTGTGAAATAGATTAGTAGCTGGAGACTTCGTTCTAGTTAATATTACAGATTTGTAAATGAGAGAAAGCGAGTTTATTGGGTTAGTTGAGCTTTTGCTTCACACTGGCAATGAATATGTAATGCCTGTGAGCGGCATCCGTTTCTCCATGGCTGCCGGCCTGCCTCGGGTAGCTGGCCAGCTTCGTGCACTGATCACATCGTGGATCCTCAGCCAGTGCTCTCACTTTGGTGGTCTCTTTTTATCCATTAGCTCAAACCCATCTGTCTGGACAGTCGCCCACACGTGTGCTTTGAAAGCTGTGTGAAAATTTTAACACAGAAAAACAAAAACCAAAGATCTCTTTTGCATCGTGGCCAGTATGGCCTTTGGGGGGTCATATTTGGTGTGAAGTTACCAGAAGCTTTGCAAGAATGTGGATCATCAGAGAAGACTTTGGCATCATAGCTGATAGAAGATGCCGTGAGCCATGACTGCTGCGTGATGATGTGATATGTTGTTCATAGTAGCCTCAAGGCAGCTGGTAGCTCTAGGTGCAGGCTGCTGTGCCTTGTGTGGGAACCAAGAGGAGAAACGGTGAAATTATCCGATGCTTGACTAGCTAGCTCATAATTTACCAAGAAATATAAAATGTATGTATAATTTTAGTGCTTTTCAAAAATGATGTGTGCTTTAAGGTGCATAAAAGCAGAATCAGCTAGAGGCAGAAGACACTGGAAGCCTTCCTGGGTGCATCCTTCCGGATGATGTGCAAGTCACAGGAAGCCACATGGTTGTAATCTGGAAACCAGTGAGCTGAGCTTGTGCGTGAGGACTCCAGAGGTGGCAGCTGTCAGCTCACTGGGGAGCAGGGTGCTCCTGTGGAAGAGCAGGAGTCAACCCTGCTAAAGTGACTTCGGATGCAGAGGATTCTGCAGAGAGGTCAAGCTTAAAAGTTCGAATTCTCACTGTGAACAAACCACTATGTACTTCATTTCATTATTTGGGTAATCATTATGACCTTTCCCATTTTTCATGCATCAAATATTATATTTTTATGGTTTTAGAATTGAGAAAAATATTTGTCTTTGTGCATCACTGTTTGCACATGCATGGGAAAATTTAGTTCGTCCCATGACTATAAACTTGGATGACTGCAGAAATAAGTACTTGTGACCACAGCTAAGAAATCTGTCTGCTCTCACCGAGGCATGAAGCTGTCACAGGAGAAAAGTTGTAAGTCCCAGTGGGCATGCTATTGCAGAGAACTTCTGGAGCAATCCTCCTGCAGTGGACTGGGATTAGGCTATTGGAACTGTGAAAAGAATCAACAAACATGATGAAGTTTACCATGAGGTTCTCCTGAGACCCATTTACTAGTATTTTAAGACTCAGGGTGGTCTTGAAAAATAAGCTGTATAATGACACTGTTTATTAAGGAATTCCAATCGTCAGCCATACTGGCCACACCACAACTATTTGGCAAATAACTATTCACTGGGTGCAGAAAAGACAGAATGCTTGTACAGTCCTGGAAAGGTCTTTGCTGTAGAACTGACCTGCAATCTACCGTCCTACGTTTTGGCTTTCTCTGAGACTGTGCTAGACAGTTCAGTAATAAGTTTTTCATTCCCTACCATGCAACAATTTTTGCCTTTCCCTTTTAAATACTTCAAATCCTTAAGCCTAACAGAAAGAGGGGAAAAAATTGTCTTATAATCTGATAGATGATCAAAAATAACTGCATGTTTATATAAACTTCATATCTTTTCTACACATTCATTTTTGTGTTACTTCTTTTCAGTATTCTAGATAGAGAAGGCAGTAAGGTCAGCCTGTGGTAGATTTGCCATCTTGACTATGATGAGAAAAGTGGATCTTTTTAAGAATTGCATCAAGGAGGGATAGCCAGGGAATGTGTTTTCATTCTGCTAATGTTTTTTGGGCCACAAGATGGATAAGTTCCTGGGGCTCCCATGCCTCTTAACTGAGAATGAAAGATACAGGAAAAGTTTTGTACTCTCTGAAAGTGTGTGTGTGTGTGTGTACACTCATGTGTACTTGTATATGTTTGTGTATGTGTGCATGTTTACTCTGTATCTGAGTACGTAACGATCCAGCACTTTAGGTACCACAGAATATAGTTCATGTATCTTTTTGAAAATTTTCCAATTATAATTCATTCATTATTTAATCAATAATGAATACTGGATCCAGTTATCCATTGCTACTCAACAAACTGCTTTAACACTTAGTGGCTCCATGAAACAATAATTCATTTTGCTCACAGCTATAGTTTGGTGAAGTCTTCATAGCTATGGATTGTCTCTGCTCTGTGACTGGTCACAGCTGAGATGACAGACTTGAGGGCTGCTAATGTTAGCTAGATCTCGGCTGACCACAGTGCCCCAGAGATCCACCACGTGAGTTGATGTACACCACTCTCAGGGTGCTCTGTGGTCTCCAAATGTATTTTCTGTGAAGAATATGGAAGTACACAGCATCACAGTGACTAAGATCTGGAAGTGGGATAGCTTCACTGGTCTTCTCTTCAGTTGGAAGGCAGACAAAGGCCCCTGAAGAGTACACAGACTCTACTCACTGAGAGGGACCACGGTTTCTATGGGGATATGTGTGACGAGTGACTGAAGTAGCTTGAATGTGTCCCTCACATCCAGCCAAAGATCTGTCCAAGAACTAATTTTTAAATTAAGTTTATTGACACATCTTAAATGCATATGATTATCACATTCATCATAGGGAGTCTACCTGTACATGACTTATTTTAATTTCTCTCTTTCTCTCATTCACCTACCCTCCCTTCGACCCCCCTTACCCTCCTTATTTATAGAAAGCTTTGTTTACTTTTTTCTTCTTTTCTCATTGTTTTTCTGTTCTTTTCGTACTTGTAAATAAAGACCAAAATGTATTCTAGGTGCTATGAAATGCTCAAGACTGAATTCTTGGATTCTTTGAATGCCAACTTATTTGGGGGAAAAAAGGATATTACATTTTTACTTATCTTGAAGAGATTTCTTTCTTGATTATTTGAGTGAGCACTAAATTGAATGACTACTGTCTTTAGACTGTGAGGCAAAGGAAGATGTGATACTTTTTAGTTAGGAGGAGACAGTATAATCATGTATCTAGAGGAACATAACATGACAAGTTAAGGAATGCCAACCACACCAGAAGCTGGAGGGAGTAAAGACCCATTCTTGAGAATGCCCAAAGGGCATGCAGCCCTAGTGACAATCCAGTTTTTCAGTTATGGTTGCTACAACTGACAGAAAAGAGATATCTGTTGGTTTAAGTCACTGGTTTTGTGGTAATTCATTTTGGTAGCTACAGAAAGCTGGAGAGCTCCATTCCATGGCCACCTCTGCAAAGTGCGTCTCTTCCTCAAGCACAACATGTATATGAATCCTAGAGTGACATTAAACACTCCTTGAGTAGCCTCCCAACTTCAGAATTAACAAAACTGAGCACTAAACATTAGAACTTGATGACACTGGGCTTCAGATTATGCGCTGAGGTGTCTAATTCTCTCCTATAAACATAAGAAAAAAGTGAGCCAAGAGACCTTTATAAACTTGCCAAACTTTTTCAGCTAATAAATAGCAAGGTGAAACCCAGAGAAATCTAACATCAACGTTTATGGTTTTTTGTATAAAAATGTTCACTGTCAAATAGTAAAGTGCGTATGTCATAAGCAGTAAAGAACTTCTACGATGTTTAGAGACAGTAGTGGCTCTGGAGTAGCTAAGACTGATAAGCAATGAGGGTTTTAAAACTATTTTAAAACTGGCTTAGCTATTAGCTTTTCATGAATAATTTTAAGAAGATGAAAAGCTACATAACTTGGGCCAGTGTTGTAAGAATCACAGTTTATTGCCTTTTAAGTTAATTTTCTGCCCTCATTAAGCTACATGTAAATAATCTCATTATTGCCATGATAAACAGTGGTAAATATGGACAGTAATTCCCTAGTAGGAGGATAGCCTTTCTCTTGATTGGGGGATCATAACTTAATGATTCTGAGGATAAAATTATGCATTTTGACCAGCTCAATTACTATGCTATCTTGTTAAGTATAGAAGGTTTTATATTGCTTACATAGTACTATGATCAATCTCTTAACCTTAAAATAACCAGGAAAAAGCAGTGGATATTAAAATTTAGCAACACTGGGCTGAGGGTGTAGCTCAGTGACAGGGTCTCACACACACTAGGCAAGCTATGTTCAATCTGTAATGTTGAAATCTCTTGTGCCTTTGCATCTTGGAGATTTACACATATCACTGAGATAGTGGCTCTGATGTACATGGTAAAAGACAGCACATTCTCACTCATGGTAAGTTTGGCTGTACCGATTTCAACAAGTTCTAATGCTAACATTCAGATCTAGTACCTGCAGTGTTAAAGCTGCATGATTTCTCTTCATGTATTAAACTCATGCAAGGGAAAACACATCCCTAAACCCCAAGTATAGAGGAAAATTATATGTGCTCTAGAACTTACTGGGTTAAATCACTTTGGTGACATTTAGAATTGGTCGCCATGTAATCAATGAGTCTTTCCCCTATCAGAAGAACTCTCCGGAGGGGAGGACACTTGCTCTTGTGTATCTTCATCCCGCAGCCCACGTTTTTAGTAGGTACTTAGCTCTTGGCTCACAGAGAAAGCTTAACCACTTATTGAATGAATGATTTTTTTTTCATTACTTGTCACTAGAATGTAACAGTGAAGATACTAGAATTGGAGAAGTGAGGATTTCAAATAGGACCCATTCACTTAATTGGGACTACAAAATTCTTTTCCAAAGAAAGCCACAAAAATCAAAGCACAAAGCTCTTCACTAATGAATGAAAAATGGTACAAATTAGTGCAGAGACCTTCATTGCGAAGAATTATAATGCAGGCTTCAACCAAGTATATCTGAAATCGCTTATGTGAGCTATAAAAGAAGGAGCAACCATAACGACATACTGTAAGAAGGCATGGAAACATGTTTCAATGTAATTAAAACAGACTTGGGGGATGAAACAGCTGCACAGATGCTAAGTGTGAAGATAGAACAAAGAAAGCCAAAGGTGCAGAAGGTGGGTGGAGACCTAGGAAGTGCTGCATGTGACCGCTGGGGGAGAGTGACAGCCGTTTCCTGGAGGGGAGTGAGCTCAGTGGATCAGTGCAAGGCAAGGAGAACAAAAAGACAAACAGGACTTCCATGTGTCCCTTGTGCTGTTTACCATGTTTTGCTGTGAATGTGTAGTACTTATGTAATTGTTGTGGGATTCAAAGTAAATTAAACATAAGCATGCAGGAAAGAGACAACATTCATAAACAGGAAAGAAAGTAAGGATGAATCATGATAACTGTTTTCCTGCGGACCCTTTGGTTGCAGTATGGTTCAGTTGGGAGGCCTCACCCATAAGAGTAAATGCAGGCATTTCCCTATACTTAATGCAATTACTTTCTTCAGGAGATGGAGGCTGGGCGTCATAAGACTCTTGCTTTTTTTATTAACACCAAAGAATATTTGGCCACTCACAGGTGCATTGGTATGGACCTTAGGGTGTGCAGACAGCCTGCTGTCACCAATAGGATGTGTTGAGAGGTTATTCATGGGCAGGCATGGTACTGGATACTTCCATGGGCTCTGTCATTCCAATTCCTGTGACAAGGTCAACATGCAAATCCTTTCATCCTCTTTTAATTTTACCCATACAGAGTCTTGCTATGCAGTTCAGGCTCATAGTGATCTTCCTGTCTCAGCCTTTCCAGTGCTGGGATTACAGACATGTATCACTGTGCTGAGTTCAGGGTCAGGATGCTGTGCCTGAGCTTCTGAGAATCGAATTTGAGACCAAATCGATCTCAGTGCTTATGCTGAGAAGCTATCTCTCCAGCTCAAAATTGTCCTCTTTTAAGCTGGAGAAATTAAGACATAGAGGAAAGGTTAAGTCACTTTCCTAAAGTTGCACTAAGTGGCCAAGCTAAGACATGAAGCAAGGCTGAACACCGAACTCTCAAATCAGCCTCCCATGAGAGTCTGCAGTCTGGCAAGATAATGATTTGCTTCCTCAGAACCTTTCCTCCCCGTGCTTCTGGCATTATCAAAATGTCTCAAACAGCCCACAGGAGACATGAGAGACACTGGCCATTTGTAGGACTCACTCATGTCTGGAACTTATGTCCCCTTCTGAGTAAGATACTTCTGACTTCCAGCTGATGCTGTGTGTCATATGAAGTTTTCAACATGTCTTCTCTTTCTGTTTTCTTATTGATTCTCTTTGTTTTTATTGGACAAATTGCTTATTGCAGTTAGAGATGTTATGGGGCTTTAAAACCAGCAGACTTGACACTGAACAAATCCTTGCAGTCCATTCTGCTTGGATTCCTCGCTCATTTTCCTCTGGACCTTCATGGTGCAGTTACTATAAAGTTTTGCTTCCAGCTGATACAGGGAAGGATCTTTCTATGTGAAAAATATGATTTTTAGATAAGAGCAGCATGATTTCACAGGCTTTAGAGATGACAAATGCAGGCACAAAGCTCCTCCGCCCTGCTACTGATAGACTAGGTGATATCATACCAGAAAAATAGCTTACTTTTTCTGAGTGTTGCCTTAGTCATTTGTAGTAATGGGATTAATAATATCTGCATCACCAAGGTCGGAGATAACCAGAAAGCAGAGCATGATAGCCACCCCGTGCGAGCTATTATTACTAGCAACATAAATGCTGGGAGAACTGCCTTACACATAGAACAGGATTCACTGGCTACATTCAGCACAAAATGGTGAGCTTTTGCTTTGCTTTACTTTTTTCTTTGTAGTACTGGGGATCGAACTCACAGTCTGTGTGCTCCCTACATCACCAGACCTCTTTCCCTCTGCTTATGTGAGACAGGATCTCCCTAACTCACTCAGTTACATAGGCCAGGCTCAGCCTTGCAGGATTCCAGCCTCAGCCTCCCAGATAGCTCAGCTTTCAGGCATGCATCACCAGGTCTAGCTGTGATTGCATTTTCAGAGGAAGTCTTAAAAGTTTATTTAATTTGGGTATTGCTGAGAATCATTGCTGTAACAAGTATACTCAGGGGCCAGCAAGACAGCTCAGTGCTCTAAAGTATCTGCTTAGGAGGCTTAGGCAAGCGCAGGGGCCAAAGTTCAATCCCCAGCACCACATGCCACACCAGCCCTGCCCCCAGGGTAGGCTGCGCCAGCCACCAAAAAAAATGTACAATCAGATAGTTTACTGTATATGTACACATTCTTGTTGATTTAACTTGAAATAGAAATAGTAAATGCTGAGCAATAGTGAGTGATTGTCAGTCTGTTATATGCGATAGCCTAGACAGGAGCTACTGAATAGAGGAATTATTGGTTGTGAGCGAACAGAAAAAGGAAATGGGGAGAAGTTGAGGGTAGCTTACTGAGAATACAGGTCAGCCCCTGCAGTTCTAAGATAGTGAATTGTAAAAGAAGCCTGAAGGAATGAGACTTTGGCAAGCTCAAGAAGAGTTATGAGAAATTCCAGGCAGAAGGATGAGGAAGATGATGCTTCAGGAAGACTTAAGGTCCTGGCTGTGGAAAGCATAGAGCACATGGTATCTGTGCAGTGACAGAAGTGTCCTGCCGTCCCAGTGTGCTTCAGGATCTGCAGCCCTGGGTGGAAGGCGATGGAACAAGGCTGTGCTTGGACCTCTGCCATGCCCCGTCCATGGCATTCACAGGAGGCACTCTACCCAGAATGCCTTGCTCCTGATTGTACGTTGTCGTGTGTGTGTGCCGCAGTCTCTTTTAAGCCCTGCGCCAGGAACTGTTGGTATGCTGGGGCCAGGGAGATGGCTCAGTGGAATAAGCACTTCCCTGGCAAGTGCAAGGTCCTGAGTTTAATCCCTGGTTCCACGAAAAAACAAACAAAGTTGGTATGCTGATCCTTCAGTGAAGATTGAATGCTCAAAATGGTGTAGAAATGACACTGCTGGCATGGCTACTGCTAGCGTCATGGGAAATCTCCAGGATAGTCCTCCAGTAGGACATTTCTACAAGACAGATTTGGAAGAGAAATTTAGGAAAACACACTTCATTTAGTTTTATTCTCAGTGTCCACAGCAACCTTAAAATCTTATAAGTGGGTTTCACTATCTGATTCGGGAGTGATAGCAATCTATTAATTGCCATTTCTGATTATTTACATTTAATTAAGGGATACACATGAGAAAATGAAGGGCAGCTTATTCTCAAAATAGGGCTTTACAGCTTGGGTAATTGACTATAATTTCTGTCTTTATAGCTTTCCCTAAGTTGTTTATATCTCCACATTGCTCCTAAAAACTATGACTTCTCTTCTTTTCTTTCTATGGGTAAGGAGTCTTTTCTGATATGCTTTAGTTTTCTCTTTGAAATTAAAGCTTAATTAGTCAAAAATCCAGATCTGTGATATGTTTCTGAAACTAACACAGCATAATTAATTTTAGTTAATTGCACCAGTATCTTTTCCACGTAAATAGTAACCATTCTTATTGTTAATTTCTTAGTGTTAGATTTCACTCATTCTGTATTTCTGAGCCTCATTGTTATTGCTAATAATTCTGAAAGGATTACTCTTCCTTTGATTTATGAATTTTATAATGGAAATCAGTGTTTATTTCTACAACTTGTGTAGCATGTTCTGAGAATAGAATGGGAAGATCACTAGACATTGCTTCTTTTGGTGGAAGCAAAAAATAATTAGCAACATGATTTGGATATGTTCTCCTAAATTCACTTCATCTCATAAAGTTACTTAGGCATTTATATTCTCTTTGAATGACAGTTCAAATTACATTGATCAGTTAAATGTCAAAAAGAATAGCTATTATTTTTAAATCTCCTGATATTTCTGGGATTTCTATCTCTGAGAAGAATAATTTTATCATATAGTGAGCCAGATTCTTTTACATCATAAGCCATTCCCTTGCAGGAGTCTTTAGAGAACCATGTTTAATCCTAAGGAATTATTCTCTAAATGTAAGCCTTCATGGTCGATTGGCATTTGGATTTCCTTAGAAGTTTGTTCTTCATTTCCCTCATAAATCTTGCATATACATTGAAACAAGTGAATCAGTTTTTGTCTTCTTTGTCCATATTTTGGGAAGAGAAGATAATGCTTTAGGAAATTTTTCAGATAATCCAGGAGATGTTACCCTGGGTACCCAGAGAATACTGGCCTGAATGGGATTGCATGCTCACAACTGGAACAGCAGTGGTGGCTAGGGAGCAGGATTATAATCAATGGCCTGAGCCTGAGTCCCAAGTTCACATGGAAAACCAAAGACCTGGGGGCTGTGCAGTGAGGTCTGGGTAGCAGAATTAACATGAGCATCAGGTGAGAAAAGATGCAGTCCTAGGAGGGCACCACAAGTCCATGTCACATTGCGAAGGTACCAAGTTATCCCAGAATCGAAACAGGAGCAGCCTCGGCAGCCTGTCCTCCTTAGAGTGGCTTTTGCCTCAAGATGGTCAGTATTTGTGAACTGTGCTTCCAAAAACTGCTTTTCCTTGCTGTATTTCTCCAAGGTTCATTAACAACCAATATTATAAAACCAATTCAAAGGGAACATTTTTTTGGGGGGTGCCTATTATTATTAGCTTGAGGGCTCCATTCTTTAAAATGCATAATGAACTCCGTGGGCTCTCTAGAGTGAATGTGGCTCTTTGCAAAATTGGCTTTGGGAGTAGTGTATGCATGGCTTATACTTGACAAGTATCTGGTGATTTCATGAGCTTAAAAACCTGTGGTCCATCTCCGAGCTGCCATTGCCTGTAAGCAGCTGAAAGAGCACAATGCAGTGTGGGAATGACTTTGAAAAAGTCTGCAAAGGTTCGGTGCCTTCTGGGTGCCTTGTACAGACCCAAGAAGGTCATCTTGCTCTATGTTTGGCATCACGCTGCCTCCCAGGGAGGGGTTTTTGCTCATTTCCAAGGATAAGAAATGGGGACGGGCTATTGTTAGTGACAGGATAGTGCTTTAAGAGTAATGAGAATCACTCCTCCTTTTCCCTAAAGATTGGTAAAGTGCAAGTACACAGTGACTTAGTAGCTATTTTCTAAACAGCTAGCATTACCATTTTGTCTCCAGAACCATGGAGAGTCTCATCCCTGTGAAAGTCAGGACATTGAGTTATGGTCTGGGCTTTGTTTCAAGTTCTGTGACCTTGAGTTCACTCCCTGCTCGGCTACATGGTACACACTGATGAGTCGGAGCAAAGGCACACAGAACCACGTGGCAGCCAAGACAGCGTTCATCTCTAGCGTTGTCCACGTCTGTAACAGGGAGATGTGCAAAAGGTCTGGTTTGAAAGTGGGCATCTTTCTGAGACTCTCTAGCCATGTAATAAAATGTCTAGAATAAGGGGGAAATGAGGAATGACTCTGTCAGCAAAACCAGTCATGGTAGCCAGGCTCTTGCTGAAATATGGGAGGGATTTTCCTGAGACACAAAGGTTTTTGCAACTACACAGAAGGATAGTTGAGGATACTGTGTATGTAATGCCATCAAAAATAGAAATTCCCTTCTCTCACCAGAAGTTCTTGTAGAAATGCTTTATCTTTTGACCCGGATTTGTGCCCTGCATATATAATTCACTCAAGATAGCAATTGAGAAGGCAAACATTTCCTCCTCCCCTCTTTCTTATAATAGATTTCTTTCTATAAATTCTTTCCTTTTTTTTTGTATTTTAGAAAGGGGTGTAGAGTGTCTACAGGGTATCACTGTGTAGATCGGACTCGTAGTGATCCTCTTGCTTTCAGCCTCCCAAAGAGCTGGGGCTAGGGGTGTGCCCCACCACACCCAGTCTCAATCACCCTCTCAGCATCTCCCAGGGGTGGGGCCAGTATGAGAGGCCAGGGATTTCACCCCCAGCCACTGTATCTACCTAAGCAGGCACTTTAATCTGCTGAGCTATTTGACCAGCCTTTCTTTTTTAAACTGTTTTTGTCATTTTAGTTGTCAGCTATGTTTTTCCTCAGAAAATATACCAAATCTGCACACATGTAATCATACACATATGCAAACGGACACACATACACAAATGCATACATGTAGAAACACGTACACAAACATATATGTGTGTGTCTATGTACACACAGCCGTCAACTGGTGAGGGGCTGTATTTCTCTCAAAACCACCAAGTTACAATAAGAATCTCACAGGAGACCTAGTTGCTTTGTAGGAATCTCCGTATGCAAGAAAAGGCTCAAGAAGATATGAGTGGCTGTCAAAAATGTTGTTCCTCATGAATTTCATGCACATAGAGCATCAAAAATGACAATTCCTGTTAACCCAATGATTACAGGTGTGGAAGGCATTCTGTTCAGTGCACATGTGGCTGGCACGTGCATCGAGGGCAGATCACATCTGGACTGGTGTTTTCTTCTTGCTCATAAAGTGTCCACCAGGAACCTCTGGGAATAATCTACAAAAGAAGATCCAGGGACATCATCATAAAGATTTAGAGAAGCAGATCTATGAAGAAAAACATTTACTGATTAGAATAAGGATATGGAAAGGTGGGATCCGATGACTATGGGACAGGGACAGGTTGCTGTGACTTTTTTCCAAGATTAAAGAACTGGTAATATCAAAGAACAGATCTGGTAGATTCAGGAAGTTTGTAAAATCAAGACACATCACCTAAGAAACCTTACATGGGGATGAAAAAGGCAGTAGCAAAATTAAATCTCAATTTGGAACCAGCAAATAATTCACACTGGGCAGAAAGTAAATTGAGCAGATAAAGAGTTGAAATGCATTCCCAGAATGAGTGGAACAGGAAGGTAATAAATCACAGGAAAATATACTTCATTACTATGGAAGAGAGAAGATTAGTTGTAGGACTTTCTGATAGCTATAAAAATTCCTGAGGAAGAATTTGGGACAGTGGCTAAAATATCAGAGGTACAGTGTCACTCTTTAGTGCTATATATAGTGAACATTTTCATGGAAATGCAGAGGGAATCCCAGGGCCACACCCAGATCCGTCCTGGTACAGCATACAGGTGAAAATGTACACAGGCAGGAGTTTTATAAATGAGAAAACAAAAAGGTATGCTGATCCAAGTTTTATCTTTTAAAATAAAAAGAGAAAAAAAGAAAAGAAAAACTTGGGAACCTCCAGAAGTTTTTAAAAGGAAAAGTGAATTCTAAGAATGTTTGATTCAAGGTTTTTAATCTTAGAGAAAACTAAGATGTGTTATCACACAATTTTTATAGCTCACAAGATGTATCATCCACCTGCTCAATTTGTTTAAGCCAACTAAAAGGTAATGACAGGGTCAGGGATATAGCTCAGTAGTATAATCACCTGCCTGGAACGTGCAAGGTCCTGAGTTGGATTCCTAATACCGAAACAAAAAGAGACTAATAAAAATGAGAGGATCATGCTGTAAAATGATTATGGAGTTAACCTTGTAACTACTATATTAACTTATACAAGATTTCCAAAGATCTTCAGCATGTTATAAAATTCAACTACAACCATTTGATTAAAAGGCAAGTTTTATAAAGTAATATAAATACTTGTATCTAAAATGACAGATTTTTGTCAGCAAGGTGCACAACATAATGGGTGGAGGGTGCAAGAAAGAAACACTGGAGATTTAAAACTTAAACAAATTATACATATTACATAGAACCAACTAAAATATTAATAGTTCTGCCTCCATTTCCATATTAAATGAAATGTGGTCTAAAGAACTGAGAGAAAACAAAGTAATTCCAAAGGGTATCTTTCTTTCTAAACCTTGGTAAGTGGTGAGATGGTAAGTACATAGCAGTATAGTATAGTAAATGAACAGTCGAGCATGAAGGATATTCAGATTAGTTTAAAAGGCTCAATGTAATTATTTGTTAATTCTAACATGGAAACAATCATGTAGTTTCATGGCACCTTTGACCATGCCAGATGCCACTTAGCAATAGATCTTCACCAGATGAGACAATCAGATAACTGACACTATTCCCCCATAAAATGCTGACTGCCTCTGATGGACTGTGTAACACGCAGCCCTGCATGCTGCTGTCTCTTCTGAGTGAGGGTCATATGTTGGTTTTTGTACCCACCTCAAGGCTCATAACTGACTTGTGTACCTGGTTGATGCCTCGTAGAGATTTGTGTTTGTGCTTTGCTTCTCCTCCTTCACTGAATGGTGCTGAAGTCAACCAAATAGGAAAAAGGGGTTTTGACTTAGGACACAAGATATTCTATTAGTGGGTCTTTGTCTAATGTGGCCTGAAGTCCACTAAGAGCTATGCAGATTGCATTTTTTTTCTTTGTGAAATGGAAAGTTTGGACAAGATTGTGGGCTGTGGACTGGCTGCCAATCGTATTTTCTAGCACAGATCCATTATTAAGATGTTTAACTGTTGGTGGTCTTCATTCTCAGTTGTCTGAAAACTATTAGAAGATGGGTATGTGCCCCAGGCTTCACCGCAATATTCACCACTGCGTCTTGCATCTCCCAGGCTGTAGCACTCATGTATGCTGTCCTTATAATAAGCCCTGACAGTCATGTAAGAGTGATAAAATGAGGCAGGAGAAAGAATGAAATTTTGTTGTAAAATGAGCTCCTTCCTCCTTCAAAATCTGGACAACCAGGGGTAATTATTACTATTTATTATTATTATTATTAATTATCATTTTGTATTTTTAGAGATGGGTCTACAGGGTGTTCAGGGTCTCACCACTAGATTGTACTTATAGAAATCCTCCTGTTTGCACATACATGCCACCTTGCCCAGTCTCAATCATGGTCTCAGCGTGCCCTGGGGACCAGGTTGGCATGACAGACCAGGGGATAGAACTCACAGCCCCTGCACTTGCTTGCAGGCACTTTAATCTGCTGAGCCATTTGGCCAGCCCCTAATTATTGTGCTGTACTGTGCTGTACTGTACTGTATTGTATTGTACTGTATTGTGTGTGAGTGCGTGGGCATGTGTGTGCTTGTGTGCGAGTGCACAAGCATGCATGCATAGACATTGAAGGTTAAAATTGCCCACTAATTAGAATGGATTGATGTATGGAAAGAAGTCAGCCCAGGAAGCCATGCCAGAGAAATTCCAATTGGCTTTTAAAATGGAAATAGAAAGGTGGAATCAGCCTCCTTTTACCCAGGTGCCTTCTTTTCACACTCATTAGTTTGACCTGAACTACACCAAAATGGTCCTAATGTCCTCAGTCACAAGAGCTATTACAGGTTGTCTAACTTGGTTAAATTCTTTTCTGCTCTAAATTGTTAATGATTCCACATTTCACGGCTTTCTTCAGGTGTTCTCAGAGGGCACTTTCTTTAAAGGTCAGTCAGTAGCCAGAAATTGACATCCAATGTCAAGTCAACAGATTCCACTGAACAACCTTGGGAGAAGGTGTATTTGTTAACCTCCATGCTCAGGAGGCAGAGCTCAATGGAGGGAGACCCCACTTGGGAAAGCCAGGGAGCACAGTGAGGCTGGAGGGAAACAGGAGAGCTGAGAGGGTGAGCCATGGAGTCAGGGATAGTGCACCAGCTATGGAGATGTCCTGCGTAAAGTGGTGAGAATTCCCTGCAAGTGTCAGCAGGTGAGCGGACCAACCGTGGGCCCTGCCTCTGCATACATTTTCACAAGGCCTAAGAGGTGCAGATTATCACCAGTTAATATTATTATCACCAAGCCACAGATGAGATGAGGAAACAGGCCTGAGGAGGTAAGGCAATGTGCGTATCTCACAGGAGTTTGTGGGGCTGTGCACTGTTCCATGAAAGGCATATTGCTATTCTCTGCATACCAGTGTCTGATGAACGATTTACACATTTATCCATTTATTATGATGTTATGATTTCTGAAAATAAGTTTCCAGGAAATGTTGACACGCAAGGCCTTTTGTCACTTGTGTGAGGTTGTCAAGAGTAACATGAAGCTGAAGGGCACAGATGCCAGGGGGGAGCGCAGCCGATGCCATGCACCCTGCTTGCTTGCTTTTTTAGGGTGGGTTGATAAAAAAAGATCATTCCATGATGTTAGCAGGAATAGAAGAAAGGGGAAGATTTTGTGAACAAACAGAAAACCAATGAGTAAGTAGAGCATTAATGTATTCAGCAAAGAAGTATGCATTTAAAAATAATTGTTCTCTAATTTCTAAGATTCTGTGGGAGGCCAGTGGAGGATTTATTGTATTTTTTCCATTTGCAAACCAACCAGTGGATGATTCATATACTGAGAAGAAGAAAAAAAAAAAAAACAATGATTTTTTTTTTCTTGTTATGACATGTAGTTTCCAACTTAGGTTTCTATTTTTACCCTACTTCAGTCCCTGTGCTTCTCTTTCCCTTATTTAGAAAGCCTGAAACTACAAAAATACTGAAGACACTGAATTCATTTTCTTACCTTTCTGCTAACTTCAGTGGACAGCCCCTATGTCTGAATGCCTGAAGATTCTTTTAAGCAGGATTGAGAACCATTCAAATGTGATGCTTGCATCATGTTTTGTATTTGGTTTGTTTTTTTACACTCTATGGGAGATTTTTTTTAATTATACGGTAAAAAAAATCTTCTATATTTACCTCATACTACTACAAAGAATGTTGGACCTGACTTGCACACTCTAATTCCTTTTGTGGTGTTTGCTAGGAGTCAAGAGCCAGAGAAGTCATAAATGTAGAATTCAGATGACAGTAAGATTCCTCTAGGAGATCATACCTCTTTAGGATGAGAGCACCAGACTGGAGGATACAGACCTAAATGCCAGGTTCTTGCTGCCCTGGTGTTGAATTTCTTCCTTTGCACAAGTGGAGATTGATGCCTACAATCAGAAATGCATAACTCTTTCTTGTTCTCTAAGTGCCTGTTCTAAGACCAATGGTTTGCTATACTGATCCCAAGTCAGCCTTTTGAATACTACTACCCCCAGGAGACGCCTTTTTCAGTGGCTACTCTATCTTTGTCTTCTATTCTCCACCATTTTCACTGCCACCATTGTGGTCTAGGCTTTCTTTGTCTCAATTAATTCACACTAGTTCCTATAGGTCTGTGGTGGTGAACCAATGCATTCAGACTGCAGCACGCTTTATTATTGAAACTGTACAAGGTTAGCCATCATTGCTATAGTTGTGCCTTGCCCCACTAACACCCTAGAAGCTGCTGTCCCTGCTCAGCCACTTGTGGTTGTTAACTATACAAGGAGGAAATTTCCCTGAAATTCCATTAGGAGGCTGCCAGCTGGCCACTGCACCCTTCTTGTTGCCCCAGGAATGTTCTACTTCTTTTAAAGATTATTCACTTACTGTCTGCAGAATGTGTCTCTGATTCCCCGGCTTTAGGCCTGGTGTCTATGATACAACATTGCCTTTAGATGGCAGAAGCCACAGGACACACTGGCTATCCTAACCTGCCTTCACTTGTTGAGTTCAACTTCTGTACAGCAGCTGATGTTTGCTGGTGAACAGTGATGACCAGTTCCATGTCTGCAGCAGTGCTTTCTAAATCCCCCTACATTACCCTTAATATTTCTTTAGTAATTGGAAAATAAAGCAGTGTTGGCTAGTACTGTATGCAAGACAGTTAGGTACACTGAGAGTGGTGGACTTATTGTCTACCAGGTCCTCTTGAATTTAGGGCAAACTATTATGCAAAATCACAATGAAAACAAGTATAAGCACATGGGAAAATGCCGTAAGAAAATACGGAAAAGTATCACTGAAGATTCACCTAGAGGTTTGAAATAATGGAATTGGTATCTGATGGAAGGTGCCTGCATATTAATCTATTACTTGACTCATAAAATTTACGGTGGTACACCTTTTCACAGGTGCAAGATATGCTGAGGGGTGACAGGCTGCTGTCACCGATAATCTGTAGCTTTGCTATTGCTTTCATCTATCATCAGTTTATTCTCTTTCGTCTCTTAAGAAGTTGTCAGTCAGGACTCATTCGGATTTACTTTCTCTACTTATTTTTGATTTTTGAAAAGATTTTACCTTGTCTTCTCTTTAGGGTGCTTTGAAATTATCATAGTGCATTGCGTGATTATGCTGGGTATCTATGTTACCTTATCAACTGAAGTGCTAATTCCTTGAAGCCTGGGCTTCTAACTTGTCAAGAGCACTTTAGGGGACCAGAAGGATATTTTGGTCCCCTATATGTAGATCCTTCAGAATTTTGGGGTATAGGTTTGCCTCCTGCATGTTAAATATTTTGAAGCTTTAAAGTTATATTCAGCATTCTCTTGGGGCACTGAATCCCTGCAATATAGTACAACTGTATGTGAAAAATTATTCCATTCACTATTAGTGAGTCTCTGCCAGACATAAAGAGCTTTGAGCATGGTGGTTCATTATCTGCCCTTTCAGACATCTCTAGATTGAAATCACATACTCCTTTGCCCCTGCGTTTTCAGCCTAAGCAGTCCTAATGAAGATCATATTTTACAAAATGCAGAAAAATGCAGTAATTCATATCTTTTGTGCCACCCCAGAGGGATGCAATCCTAATTCTTGATCATGGGAGGTTTTTGATGGTGTAATTCCCCATGAAGAGTTTCCAGCAATTTAGCTACCCAGGCTTCAGAAGAGGTTTCTTTTGTGTTGGTGTTAGCATTCATGTCTTTTACATAATCTATAGGAGAAGAGTATAATTTCCTCTAAAAGATATCTGTAATCGAGGACACTTGCCAATCCAATTACATTTTCAACTTCTCATTCCTTTTTCTGCAACCTCCAATCATTTTGCTGGACTTTTTAAAGAAAAATATGATCTCATGTTATATCTTTGCTCAGTGAATGCTAATTTTAGTTCTAACGTTCCCTCTATGGTACCTCGTCATCTATTGATTTGGTAAGAGTTACCTTTAATCACTTTAAAGTAACTAATGCATTAAGATTGCCCAAGGCTAGCCTATATTTGGAAAAGTCACTCCATTTAAGAATTAATTTAACAAGAGTCTATTACATCCTTTACTTTGGAAATTCACCAGGTTCTTTCCATCTTTGTGAAAGCATTATTATCCAGGAAAAATTAGGCCTAATTTTAGAGAATACCACAGTGAGCAAAACTTTCTTATATTGCCAGAAATCTCCACAATTCTGACTATAATAATGATATTCACAATTCACAAACTTTCAGCGAAGAGATTGATAGCAGGTGTAAGCAGAGTACCGCCACTCATTTTCAGATACCATATTTGAAGGCCATTTAAGTGAAAAATTAGAAACAGAAAGGAGGTTGTTGTTAATTATGCATAAAAGGGCCTTGCACTTTCATAGACAATTCCATCTGCTTTGTCTTGTACTATGTTTATGGATGGAAAAGCCAATCAGACTGTGCTTCATTGAAGGAAGCAGTAACAAGGACCTTGGACACCTCTTTCGGTGTTTTATTGACAAAGAGACTGGAGAAATGCAATCTCAGCTAGAGAGGGTAACCCTGGTGTAGACAGACATTATTACCCCCTTAGGGATACACAGATGCTCTGACTTTTTTTTTGAAAAAATTATGATACAGTAACTTGGGTATTGTTGTTGGACAGCATGAAAATTGGGAAGGAAAAGAAGCCAAAACACAAACACATGTGTCATTATCCTCAGCATTCACATTATTTATTTCATTATGTAGCCTACTGCACATTTTCTGGTATAAGGCGTCTCCTTGTCTAAAACTGTATCAAGGAAGATTTTTATGAAAGATGTGCTCAGGCCTGGCTTGATATGTTGCTGGGCTTTGGGAATTATCACAGCTGTGGCCACGGCCCAGAGTGATCCTAGAAACCTAGCACTGCACAGGAGGCGTCTGTGTGGTGGTCATTGCCACTCAGCTGGACTGAGTGGCCGGACACTCGTAACGCTTCCTCCTCAGCTGTTGGCGTTCTCCAAGAGCGAAAGAAACCTGGCCAATGATCAGGGCCTTTTATTTCTCTATAGTCGACCTCTACACCAATGAGACATAAGGGGTTATTTCTGAATTTTGCTCAATCAAAGAAAAATTGCAAAGAAAACTCTATTATTTCTTCAAACAGAAGCACCCTGTATGTGATGAAACCACAGTCCCAAGCATCACACCACCACTCAGGCCAGTCGTAAACATGTCTTTTCAGTGAAATTGGGCAGAACTTTTTTTTTTTAACTGTAACGATTCATCTCTGAGAGGAGCAGTTTTAAATAAATATGTGTGACATGTTTGAAATGAAATTTCTTCCAAAACAAGTACTGAACCCATTTTTCTCTAGATCATCACTCTTCTTTTTAGCTTTTGGGGGTGTATGTGTGTGAATTAGTAAATTTGTGGAAAATTTTCAAGAGTAGTAGGAGAAACTGAACAGAGTCTTCATTTAGATTTGACTGTTTTCTACTTCATTTGCTTCTCTTTCTCCCCTTTTCTTCCTCCTTTCTCCTTTTCTCTCTTAATGTCTGCATTTTCCTCTTCCTGTTATCTGCTTCTCATTATGTACAAACTTTTTGAAAACTATTTGAAGTAAGTTGGAAATATCGTCCCCCTTGCTCTTAAACATTGCAATGTGTATTTCCTAAGAGAACTAATACTCTAATATGTAAGCATGAGTTACAATGAAACATTGGCACATTTACAATTTCTATACTTCTCCTATTTAATCTGAAGTCCATTTTTAAATCAATTATTTCTTTAATGTCCTTCAGGGTTTTTGCTCTTTCCTTTGTTTTTTTGTTTTTTGTTTTACTTATAGTACTTCTTAAAACATTAATAATGTCATCTGTGGTCCTGTAGTCTGGCTTCTTAATGGCTCTGGGAAACAGACAGAGCATGGTGGTCAGCTTTATATAATATTATTCACAAAAGTATAGCCATATGGAGTAAGCATTTTTCAAAGCGTGCTCCATCAATTCTTGTCTTAGGAAATACCATGAAAAATAAAGATGTTGAGATGAAGAAAAATATAAATGCAAATAATGCTTCCTACACCTTGCTACATCCAGTCCTCAAACAGTGTGCATTGGCTTACAAAAGTCTCTAGACATTGACATATTTAAAGAATCCTCAGTAACATTTTTTGACCCAGAATCTCTCTTAGTTAGCCATAGATTATCCATCTTCTGTCCGCAACAGCTTCTCTATATTTCACAGGATTTAGTTCACCTTTAATTAAACCTTTTGAACATTGAAAATGATTTCATGCAAACATAAGATCTACCTGTGCTTAACATGCTGTTTATTTCTCTTACCTGTGCAGTTATGGACAACAGAGCCCAAGATTCCATGCAGTGCTTCATAACATGGGGGAAACCTGTACCACTGTTCAACAAAATAGTTTGTAGCTCCTTCACTTACACTTAGAATACAATGATACAGAGGGGTGAGGATTCAGCCCCTCAGTTATTCAGGAACCTGGGCTGGAGGAGGCTTTGATGAATTTATTGTGATTGCTCCCCAAATCATCTTGCGCATTAACATCTAAACAGCAGAAAGAGGAGCAGCAGCATGTGCAACATTGTGAGGAAATTTGCATAGGGCCAACCCCTGCTCTTTACATGCACATCCTCATGGCAAGAATTCAACCCCAGACTCCTGGAGGACCCAAGGAGGACAACAGGTGAGGTTCCTGCTGAGTAACAGCTTCCAGGTTGCAAGTTCACAATAGGAAAAGCAAACACAAAGCTTTGCTGAGCAAATACTTATCTCCAGAAATCTGTATTCATGCATATGTGATTTAAAAATTTAGTTTTGTATTTTGCGTCAGTCATATTGTTTTGCTAGATTCCCCTCTCTCCTCTCTGGAGGGAGTCAACGGCACTGATAAATATACCCATCTTACAAATGAAATAAGTAAGTCTCCAATTAAAGTGATATGCAGAACAAAATTGTTTTTGAGCATCAGATGTGTGTGTGTGTGTGTGTGTGTGTGAATTACCACTGAGCATTTCCAAGAGTTCTGCATTGGAGAAATCAACCAACTCCGTATGGAAAAAATTCAAAAAATAGTACAGATGTGCTGAACATGTATCGAACTGTCTTACCTGCCATTATTTCCTATTGCCACTATTCCCAATACAATCTAACAATTATCCATGTAACATTTATAGTATATATTAATATTACAAGTATATATGAGAGTGTGTATGGGTTATACACAGTCATTGAATCATTATACAATTGAGGGGTTTTAGTATCCACAGGATCCTAGAGAATAATTTGCATCTGCAGATGTGTATCTACAGGTCTATGTATACTAGTATTGTGATTTGTTAACTTTATTCCATGATTTGGGAAAGATGACCATGGTTGTGTTTGCATGGGGAATGTGGCCATGGTCATCTTTGTCACCAGATGTAGAATTTGCAAAAAGAAACAAAACATAGACCAATGGTTTTATTTAGAAAACAAATTATTTGCAAGCAGTAGTGTTTGTGAACCCATGCACTGCTGGATTTATGTATAGTATGCATCTGTGTAGAGCATTTTTAGCCTGAGTTATACCCTGTAGGGGAAATTTATGTTTTTCAGGAGACACTTATTAATTTTTTTATTTCCTTTTAATTCATGGAGGAATTACTATCAAAACTGGCTCATCTTGTTCTCAGATCAAATAGCTAAATGAAAAAAATAGAATTTTAAACAACTTTAGTTGATTGATGGGCAATAATGAAAGTGAAGAATGTGAGGCCTTGAAAGCCTGGGTGATTATGGCACACATGGCTTAGCAACAGGTGGGGGCCAAAAGGTCCAGCACTGAGAAGTAAAGAAGGAAAGAAATTGTCCAGCTCTCCAGCTGCTTCCCATGGGATACACACAACTGGAAGCCACTAAAGCAAAGCCACTAGAACTCGAAGCCACTAAACATTATGGAGCGAAGGAGTTTATGTAAGCTCCCAAGCCTCTGTTTTAAAATATAAATCAGTATTATGAGGATAATGAACTTAATATCTACTATTTAATTAAACTGTAAGCTAATTAGTTAGTCTAATTAATTCATCTGATGAGAGCAGGAATATTGCCAACATGATTCTGAATCTTTTGGAGTATGGTATTAAATTTGGAGGGAGTAATTTAATGATATTCAACATTAGTTGTTTATACTGCCAAATAAATTTGATATTTTAATGAGTGTCAAGCTTCCATCGTGTTGCAAAATGTATCCTGATTCTTCCAGGCTCCCCTATTCAAAATTCTCACACTTTTCTCACAACAGGGAATATCACAGGTATAAAAGGAGTAGTTTATTATGACTTATGCAATATGTTTCTCTTGTTTAAAAAAATGAAAGCAAGAATCACACACACACACACACACACACATACATACATACCATCATTCCCTAAGCATAGTGCATTGCAGGCATTCAGAACATGGCCTGATGGTTGAATGGGTGGTCTCACTGGAGACAGAGCCATCCAGCAGATGGGAACTGCATGTGCCTAGGGTGGTGGGTTCACCCAAATAAGAGGAACAGCTGCTGCTTATCAATGATACTTATTAGGTACAACTCATCTGCTGCCATTTTATTCTTTTAGAAAAAGACAAAGGATAAGGATAAGTTGTACTTTCCAGTGTTAATATATTCTCTCTCTCTCTCTCTCTCTCTCTCTCTCTCTCTCTCTCTCTCTCTCTCTCTCTCTCTCTCTCTGTCTTTTATATTGTAGTAAAGGGCTACAAGGTTTCACTACATAGATTGGATTTGTAGTAATCTGCCTGTATTCAGCCTCCCAAGAACTGGGATTACAGATGAGCTTCACAATGTCCAGTCTCAATGAACATCTCAGGGCTCCCGGAGGGTAAGGCCTGCACCACACACCTGGATAAAACTCCAGCCATTGTGACTGCCTAAGCAGGTGCTTTAATCCACTGAGCTATTTGGTTAGCCCTATATTTTCTGCTAATTGCAAATTTATCCTATCTCAAGTTCTAAGAACTCTATCTATTATCTATAATAACTTGGTGAATACAAAACAAACATTTAGTATTTCTCATGTACAATTTTTTATTATTTTAAAGAGGGAAAAACAAAAACAACAACAAAGACAACAAACCAACATTAAAAAGTGAAAATGAGGGCTGGCCAACCCTGGGGTTCACTGAGATGGCAGTTGAGACTGCGCTTGGTGGTATGTGCCTAGAATCCCAGCACTTGAGAGGCTGTAAAAAGAAGAATCACTACTAGTCTGATCTCATACTGAGACTCTGAACACTCTGCAGACCCTTCCCTAAAAATATATTTTATAAAAGTAAAAATAGCATAGAGTTTCAAACAACAGAAAATTAACAGTGGTTGTTATAGTGCATATTATTATCATCAAATTTGTCTCCTGTGGAATGTTTTTCACTTCCATGTTGTGGTTCAGCTCTTCCACTTCTGGGTGGGTACCCAAAAGGAATGATGCTAAGTAGTCAAATGGACATTTGTGTGCCTGTGTTCATGTCAGCACTACTTATAGTAGTCAGAAGGTAGAAGTAACACAAGTGTCCAACAACAAAGACTAAACCAAATGTGTACATAGAGAATTTTATTCCACCCTGAACTTTAATTCTATCTGTAACTACATGAATGAACCTTAAAGCATTTATGCAAAGTGAAATGAGCCAACCACCAAAAAACAAGTTTCCCATGATCCCACTTATTGGAGGTATTTGTGGAGTCAGCAACTCGTAGAGAAAGAAGATAGAATGGTGTCCATCAGTAGCCGGGGGAAGAGAGAATGGAGAATTAGCTCATGAGTCCAGAGTTGCTGTTTTGCAAGACGAATCAAATTTTGGAAATGAGTGGTAGGGATGGCTGAACAGCAAAGAATATTCCTACTACCTTGAAACTGTAAGCTTTGAAAGGTTAGGATGGGAAATTTTAGGCTATGTCTATTTTGCTACAATTTAAGGTAATGAAATTTTTTTCAGTTTTATATTTAAATCTAGCCACAAGTTCACATTCCTATAACCTCACTACAACCCTTAAGTTTCTAATGGGTAGAAATTCTAAAACAATGCAACTTTTTTCAATTGATATTTTCATCATTTTCCATAAAACAACCAGGCCTTTCCTGATTTTCCGTTTTTATCATGATGTGAAAGATTTGGATAGCTTTCTCTCTATGCTTCACCTTTTCATATTTAAGAAGGTAATGGAATCCCAGTTACTGTAACACTTGCAAAATGTGTATAGAAAGATTTTGTAAAGTTTGATGTTCTGTATAGGTGAAAATTCTCTTAAAAGTTTTGTATTGTATATGATAAAATGTAGAAGATCTAAAAAATGAAATATAGTCACATATAACACCATCATCCCAGATACTGCATTTTGTGATTGTCCTATTTTTTCTTCACTTAGTCATTGAATGTCTGCTGTATGCTCTGTGAATCTAACCTTATCTACCTGCAAGCTAATTTCATCTTATCAATTATGCTATTCAGCAATCCCTTTAACAATTAATTGCTGGAAAGGTGTACCACATGCGGGCACTCTTCTAGGTTCTGAAAAAGCAAAGGAATGAAACACAAAAATCTGTTGTAACATAGCTTGCTTTCTAATTTGGAGTCTGACTTTAAGACAAAAGCAAAATACTTATAGGTTAGACACTAAGAACTACTTTTTTAAAGAGAATGAAAAAGCAATAAAATGATACAGAATTTGAAAACAAGATGATAGGGAATCAACATTAATGATTGTTATATTGCATATTAAGGAAAAATAAGTTATAGGTGAAGGTTAAAAATAGTCACTGGAGTTCAAAGTTTAGAGAGTTCAGGAAAAGCCTCAGGCCACTCTGAATAAAGACGTACAAAAAATGAGTTATTTGTGCAGACAGCTAGCAAAGATCATCAGAAGGCCCAACAAAAGTTATAAAGTAGGATATGGATAGAATTTTCAGAAAACAAGTGACAAGTGTCTCTGTGATACTCAAGCAGTGAAATGACAGAAAATATGGTGGGAAGAAACCAGAGCTGGCAGAAACCAAATTGTGCAGTGTCTTTAAATCAGAACAAAGCATGGCTTTTAATCTGAGCAATGAAGGCAATCAGTTTTGAAGCAAAACAGCAATGACCAGATGTTTTACTGTCAATATCCCTGGCTGTGGCCATGAGTATACACACAGAGGCCAGAGGAGAAAGGAGTAGAGAGAAGACCCTGTGCCTGTGGTCCACTTGGGGAAGGAGAGGCCTGGGCCACAGTGGTGGGAAAATAACAATGGGAATATGTTTCTAAGGAAGTGTTTGATGAGATTTTTCTGCTGGAGAGGATGCTAGTGGTAAAAAAAGGGAAATTCAAGATGGCATTAAATTTCTTTTTAAGATTCCTTCAGAGTAACTCAGAAAATTATCTGCAGAGAAAAAGAAAACCATGCCAAACACTATACTCTGAAAACTTATTTAAGTCTTAAAATGCCTGTTGTTTAGCACTGTTTGCCTGAATTTTAAAAGAACAAAGAATTAAACTTTAGGGCTCACCAGACTCAGTAGCCCATCGAGACACCACTCGTGGGCTTCAGTGTTCCCTCTAGCTATTGGTGGTCCAGTCTTGAGCTCGTCTCCTTTAAGTGTATGTGTGTGTGTGTGTGTGTGTGTAAATCACCATGGCAGACATCTGCTTCAGATTACTGGTGCAGGCTGTCAGATTCATCCGAATCTCAAGGGGAAGTATTGCTGCAGAGTTCACCAAAACCAAGCTAGACATCAAAAATGCTGTACCATTTAACCAAATCTGGGGAACCCTCATCTTGACTGGTGCATGATTTGTATTTCTTCTTTACTATAAAAAATGTAAGTCCAAGCATCCTATTTAAGTCTATGAAGGAAGGTGTAAGACAGGATATACTCACAAATGGTGAAAAGTATGCATTTCAGGCACCCATTGGTTCATTCCTTCCCCCATTTATTTGAAGAAAATCTTGCCCAGTGATTTTGTGAGAGATGTTTAGCACTATAGACTTACGTGATTTATTCTTCATTCCTTCTTAAGAGTAACGAAACCTCAGTAGACTATGTCCAGGACATGGGACGTGATGGTAAAGTATGATGTCCCTTCTGTGCCATCCCATCGGCTTCCCAGGCATATGGCATTAAACACATCTCTAGATCTGTCTGACTTTCAGTTTCTTCATCTGTAAAATGAGAATGGTACTGTTAATCTTCCAAGGTGTGTGTGTGTGTGTGTGTGTGTGTGTGTGTGTGTAAGGGAAAGGAATTTCTATGAAGGCAATGTGCAGTACAGAGCTGAACTCTGTGTGTTGTCAGGATCTGGGTTGCATTCCAGTTGTAAATGATGACTAATTGCCTGCAAATGGGCAAAATAGGGCTGCAGTGCCAATCCTTGAGGCCATGCCCATTGCCAGAGACATATGTAGCTCAGTGTCCTGGGAGCTGGAGATGCCATCTTGGTAACCGAGGTAACAGAGTAAATTGAGAATAAGCAACAAATTCTCCAAACAGTCTTTTTCCCTTCCTTTTGCATGACATCAGCTACAAATCCCAGAAATTGAGAAATCAGACATTAGTCTCAGGAAGAGTGGAATTGGAGGAATCAGAAGAAGGCAGGGCTGAGGTCATGATAATCAGGCTTAGGAATCGCCTACAACTTTGTAGCAGTCTGAGAGGCTTTAAGGAAAGTAATGAAGGCTGTGAGGTAAGAAAACTGCTGCTGCCAAGAAAGTAGGCCTGAGAATTTCTTATCCTTGTGTGATCTACTATGGAGAAAAAGAGCTCAAAATAAAAGGTGGCTTAAGTCTGCTGGTGCAAAGAATGACATCTTCCATGAATCCTAATCAGATTGGAATACCAATTTTCACTCTTTGAAGAAGGACAAATATACTGATCTTCAGATTTTATGCAGAATATAGGTTTCTGTCCCTGCTGTAGGGGTGGTAGTTTGGGGGGCGAGACACAAGGAGATGAAGAAGTGCTTGGTGACAATTCACCTGTGATAATAGATTCCAATATGGTGTGCTGCTTGTTCAGACGAGTTCAGCCATGGTGCAGAAGCACACATGCATGTTCATACTTCATTTTTAAAGTATCTTGCACTTCTATGGGCTTCATTGTATTAAAGGCATGCTTTAATGTAGAAGTCATGGAACCATGGTTTTCTAGGGCTTTGATGCAAAACTGAGGAACTGAAAGGCAGTAAGAGATTGTAAATTCTAGGATTAGTCTGCTCAGGGATGGATTCCAGCCCCACCAGTTCAACCTCTGTATTCATGTGTAGACGATTTAAGCCCACCTTGCCTTACTTTTCTCATCTAGAAAGTGGTTAATAATAAATTGTTAGAAAGCTTGAATGAGTCTGGGGAGATAGCTCAGAAGAATAAGCATCTTCCTGGAAAGCAAAGGGCTCTGAGTTCAATCCCTGGTATTGCACCAAAGAAAAAAACAAAGAAGAAAAACTGTGAATGATGCAATGTCTATCTATCTATCTATCTATCTATCTATCTATCTATCTATCTATCTATCTATCTATCACAGTGCACAGTGTTCAATGTCCTTTTCTTATTTTTAAAAATATTACCTTTGCATAATCTCCTTTAGCCCTGGAGGATGTTAATTTATGCAGAGCTTTACTCTTTCAGAGCTACTAAACCAGAGGTTCAGAAATGTGAAATGACTCGAGTAATCATTGTGGATGCAACAACCAAATCAAGAATCAATTTGGTGCAGCTAGTCCCAAAACCCATTCTCCTGGCTGGATATGGGTCTGAGGGCCTGTAATCCCAGGCTCTGTGGAGCTGAGGTGGAAGGATCAAAGGTTCCAGGTCAGCCCAGCCAATTTTGCAAGGCAGTGAGCTCCTATCTCAAAAAAAAAAAGAAAACAAAAACAAACAAAAAAACAGTTTAAAAAGCTTTTAGGTCTCATGGTGTTTATAGGGCTTGCACCCAGTGTGTAATCACTACTGCTTGAACATTCATCGATCACCTTCTCATTCTCTTCTGTCTTCAACTTTCCCTGCTAAAAGAAGCTGATGAAATTCCTGGTCTCCTTCAAAGACTTGTAGAAGTTCATGCATGTTAGTATACATCAGGAATAAAAGGCATTAAGACATCTACCAAGAAGTACACAAACCCAAGAAATAAGTGAATGCTAAAGGCCACATTTAGAGGAGTAATATAAAAATTATTTTTGTGTCTTGATTCATTTATATATCCAGGTAATATTTCCCTGAGTTTTTTTTACCTTATTTTCATTCAAGTGCCAGTCAGATGGTACTCAAACTCAAACCTAAGAGTTCTTTTGAAGAACTACATGGAAGTTTAAAACAGAAAGAAACACCCAGGGCTGGCCAAATAGCTCAGTGGATTTAAGTGTCTGCAAGCAGGCGCAGGGGCCAGGGGTTCAATCCTCAGGCCTTTGCTGCCCCTACCCCCAGGGCACTGAGATGGCAATTGAGACTGGGTGTGGTGGTGCAAGTGCCTATAATCCCAGCTCTTGGGAGGCTGTAAACAGAAGGATCACTATAAATCTGATCTAGTAGTGACACCCTGAACACCCTGTAGACCCTTCCCTAAAAATACAAAAGAAAAAAAAAAATTAAAAATAGAAACCCAGAGCACTTTGTATGATTTATACTAATGTTAATGGGAGTGTAACAATTTCAAAATCCAGTAGTGGGTGTATTTACACTGGCATTTCATTTGTCAAATTTCCAAACCCTGTTTGCTGAACTGTATAAACAAAGCAAATTCCTCTCTAATTTGAGGTTGCTAAAGCTGATGGTTTGCATAAGAAATTTTGGGGGGATTTCAAAGATTATAGCTTGATTTTAGGTGATAGCTCAATTTTAATTTAGCCGAACTTTAATTTAGCTGATAAGAGCCTTCTGGCAGCTAAATGAAGGTGCTCCATTGACCTACCGTAACTGGCTGCATCCTCTGTGGCAGTTCGCTCCTTTGAATAAACCCATCAGGCATTATTTTTTGGGACTGTTAGAGACACACATTGAGGAGTGATCCTGACTCAGAGTCTGCCACAGTAAGGAAAACACAATGTGGAGGCTGGAGGAATAAACACTGCACCATCAGGAACCTTCGCCGTGTGTGAGGTACTATGTGCTCATCCCTGGGGCTTCCCTGTGTCTGATGCTTGATGGGAAGGGTGTTCGCTAGAGACGGGGCTCCCAGGGCTGCTCTCCTATGCTCTGTGGTGGAGCTTGGGCCAGTCACTGTTCCTCTAGGAAACCTCGATTCTCTTGGTTATAAAATGAAACCTTTCTTGGCATCCAAAGTGAAGTCATTCTAGTGCCCATGTCCTTTGGGCAAATCACAGATGTGCTCTGATTTAGCTGTGATTCATTTCTGAAACTTATATCATCTCTGTAGAAGTCTGAGAAAATTGGGATTTTCTTCCAAGCATCATGTGTTGTTTCTTTGTTTGTTTTGTTTACCATCAAGAAGCAGTTGGCAATAACTGGCTTGCCCTGAGGTGCAAGTGTATAAAAAAGTATGTCACTGAACCATAGGAATATGACAAGGGACAATGTGAGAGGAGGACCTGGGGACTGAGATTCCCTGAATGGCAAATCCTTTGCTCTCATTATGCAGGACATGCTGTTTACATTGTGTATGTGCACATTAATGTGTGTGTCTATGTATAGAGGCTTGGCGGCTGAGGGTGCGTTACTTGGATAGAGCGTATGCCATTGAATTCACATAAGTAAAATGTCTGCAGCCATCGTAGACCTCAGAATAAACCTTCAAAGAGGGACTGGGAGGAATGGATACTTTTCGTTACTGAGATGGACCATATTCTTGCTTACCCATCAGGCCTTGGAATATGCTTGTGCTTCTCTCTTCCTGGTTCTCTGTGCTCCTTAATTTTTGTTTTTGTTTTTGGGGATTTTTTTTTTTACATCATTGGGTGCTCTTCTTCTGCTATTTCTTAGGAGAAGCCTTTTCCTAAGTCTAAGTCAGCAGTTTCCCTTGGATCACTGTGCATTTCCTATCAGCGCTGTTGCGGAATTGGCTCTCTCACTAGAAGAGGAAGACTGAGGGCAGGAGCCTTAGCTGTCTTATTTATTGAATTCCTCTTGTCGGCCTGACCCTGGACTGGGTAATGGTGGTAGAACAGTAAATATGTATTGAATAATCAAACAAATGCATGGATAAAAGAGTTAAATGCCAAAAGGTGGTAGACTCTTTAGTGTTTTACAGAGAAGAATACTATCAAATATGACCTAAGTGTGATTTTTTTAAATAAAATACCTCACATCTGAAGAAAATGACCCATTTTACCCTTCTAGCATTGTCAGTGATATGGGTATAATTTGCAATAGATTCTAAGAATTCTACATTCCATAGTTATGTTTTCTATTATTTTCCTGTGAAAACAAGTTGTATCATTTGTCTGCAAACTTTGTCCCTCAGGACTTCGTCTAACTAGAGAAGGATCCTGTCTCAGCCTTTATCAGAGGGGCTCCTGAGTATTGAATGCCACTGTCTTCAAAGCGCGTGTGATCCAACCCCGGCACCACACGCTGCACCGGCCACTGCTGGGCACACTGCGTACGCTGCCGAGACCAGGTGTGATGGCTCACATCTGTAATAATACCACTGGGAGGCTGAAAATAGGAGAATCACTACGAGTCTGACCTGCATATCGAGACCTTGTACCAAATATATAAATTTTTTGTTTTTTCAAAAGTGCGTCTGAAATTGTCATGCAACGTGGCAGGAAGGGTGGAGATGCATGTGGGGTGATGCTGAGCTCACAGAGGCAGGGATGGAAGCAGTGTTGTAACGCTAGGTAGGTGGAGCGTCCTGCAGAGCGCTGACCAGAGAGTTCGGGAGTTCAGAGACCACTCCAGGTCTGGGCCATCCGGAGTCTGCAGCCAGCTGCCACGAAGAGATTAACTTGGTTGGCAGGCAGTGCTGTGACCCTCGACAGACCGCTTTCCCTTCCAGGCTTCCGTGTTTCCCATGTGAAACAAGGAAGTGGGCTGCACCCTACGCTCACAGGCCGGAATGCTCTTTGGGCAGTCGGAGGCTGCAGGAGCGCACGAGTGTGCAGGATGTTATGAAGTAGTCGCCCTTGAGCGTGAACTTCCTGCTTGGTACATGGGCGAGGTTAAGGGCCAGAGTCTAAAGCTACGGAGCAAGTGAGAATAAAGCAAAAGGCAGAGTGGCCTGGGAGCAATTCTCTTCTTTCTTTTCTTTTAAAGGGTTATTATTATTATTATTATTATTATTATTATTATTATTATTATTATTATTTTGTATTTTAGTACAAGGAATACAGGGTCACACTACACAGATCAGATTCATAGCGATCATCCTGTTTTCAGCCTCCCAAATGCTGGTATTATAGGTGCGCACCACCACACCCAGTCTCAGCCGCCATCTCAGCGCACCCCGGGGGCAGGGAGGCTGGGGCGGCATGCCAGGAATTGAACCCCAGTCCCTGTGCTTGTCTAAGCAGGTCCTTTAGTCTACTGAACTATTTGTCCGGGCTCGATTTTCTTTGAAGAGAGTAATTTTTATTAGTGTTTCATTTTCAAAATTGTCTTGATTGAGGTTTGCAAGAGTTGCTCAGAAGTGTTTGAAATGTGAGACTGAGAGAAAGTCTAGAGCGAAAATAGATCTATCTGGAAATGCTGCCTGGTAAGACATTTTCTAGATCTAAAAAAGGAGGAAAGTTCTTCATGGATGATTATAAGTCCAGGGAACTGGTGGATAGGATGTTCCAGTCTAAGTGAATACTTTGAGCAAACAACTCAGTAGTGTAGGGCCAGAGAGATAGTTCAAAGGTCTAAGTGCCTATCTGGAAAGTGCAAAAACCTGTGTTTGATCCCTTGTATTGCATACAGTGCCCAGCCGGCCAAGGAACTTGCGTGTGGTAGCACATGCCTATAATCCCAGTGCTGAGGAGGCTGAAATAGGAGTATCACTACAAGTCTAAGCTGCATAGCAAGACCCTGTACCAAATAAATAAATAAATAAATAAATAAATAAATAAATAAATAAATAAATAAATAAATAAAATATTTGAAGGTAAAAGAGTGAGGTAGACCCATTTTTGTATTTAAAAATAATAACCTATCAGGCTGGTAAGCTAGCTCAGCCATCTAAGCACCTTCCTGGCAAGCACAAGGACCCTAGTTTGATCCCAATACCTCATACAGTACTGGCCCTGAACCCCAGGCAAGCTGTGGTGGCCCTGAAACCAGGCCTGGTGGTACACACCAGTAATCCCTGCAATGGGGAGGATGAGACAGGAAGATCACTACAGGTCTGAACTGCATAGTGAGACCCTGTATCAAAGTAAATTTTAAGAAAATGATAATAAGCTACCACCTTTTAAGCACTTGGTAGCAGGCTTTATGCTAAAAGATATTTATATAGACAATATTCTCCTGTTGCCCAATCTACTGGTATAGGTATTTTTCCATAACTGCTGTATTGTTGAATAAGAAAGAGGAGAGTTAAAAGCAATGAGTGTTTCTCCCAGGAGCCTTTAAATAGTTAGGATCAGAGATTGGACTTAAACTCTGAATGCAAAATAATTTATATCAGGTAATGATAACTGCAGTTTTTTTCTAACATTAGGAGAAAGGTGCTTCTTAGTAGCCTGCCATCTGCTTTATTGTTCACAATTACTTGACCTTTCTTAGTCTACTGTTTCAGCAATATACTTCAAGGGTAAAGGAGGGACCAGGGAGATGGCCCAGTGGAATAAGTACTTCCCTGGCAAGTGCAAGAGCCTGAGTTCAATGCCAAGTTCTGCCAAAAACAAAGAAAGGGTATAGGTTCCAGTGTGCAGCCACCCTATGGGGCACCTGTCCAATCCAAGGGACCATGCCATGTGGCTCTGTAGCTGCACAGCCTGTGGCTCACTTCTGCTTGTGTGACAAGTCCCTGGCTTCCCTGAGTCTCTATTTTCCTACCCATGAAGAGGGATTGCAAGTTCATACAGTGAAGTTTAGTGAAGTTGTTTTGTAGTGTGGGCTGGTTCCCTATGAGCAGTTGTTAGAGTCCTCTGCATTGTCAAGTGGACTAGAGGAAGCCCTAAAGTTTAGTATAAATATCTAGACTTGTAACAATTTCAAATGTGTGTTATGTAAAACTTCAAATGTAATTGAGGAAACTATTCTCAGCTCTGAAGGATGTGTGAGAGTAGCCCCTACACATATTTGTTATGGCATTAAATGAAGTGTAGCAGATTATCATCTGAAGTGAGAACTTCATGGATGTCAGTGGTGTTTGGCAGCTGAGGACCTCTTGAGGTGCCTCACTGTCTGGAGCCCCAGAGAGCTCCAGATAATGGAAGAAGAAGCTCAAGTGTTCTTTTCTCCTGTTTGATGATCTCTACTTGGAATCAGCCAAGCCATCTCAGGCTCACTCCAGTAATACAAATATTTTAGAGCTCTCAAAATAGGCATCAGAAAGGCCTACCTCATTAAGGCACATTTATCTACTGTTCCTTATTTTATGATGTGTCATTTGGGAAAGCCACTTCTATTGTGAATGTAAAGCAGTGCCACTTATGATCAATCCAGAATGAGTAGTCCAGGATATCCAACTGATTCTTGGATCTCAGAAACCCTAGAGAACCATCTAGACTGATTTCTCAGATCAAGAAGGCTTTGGAGAGTAAGCTTGCCTCTCAGTCCATCTTGTGCATGCTCAGTAATGATGAAGAACTTCTGTGAAGTAGGGGACATGAAGCCCATGAGCCTTGTGCTAGTGTGGACGTCACAGCTCTGAATGGTGTTGTTTAAAAGAACATGCTGTGTGTAAGCAGACAATCCATGGGTTGAATACAAGTGTAATCAAGGTGTGATGACATTTCAAGGTTATGGAAATTCAGATTCCCTTTCCATGTCTAGTCGTAAGTACTAGGTACAAAAAATCCTGTTGTCTCTATCACACTGCTAGATGATTAATGTACTTTTATGTTAAATAATTGGGAGGGGCAGCACCTCAGGACATGCTAACCATATTTTAATTGCTATATAAATATGTCATTTTCTTGCTAATTCTTGTTATGCATGAAAGGTTGTATAATACCAGAGGGCTTCCAGGCATGATGTATTGCACCTATAAGCTAAGTAGAAGGACTCTTAGGGCCCAAGCTGAAGGTAAAATATTCTTTGCTAACTCTGTCTTACCAGATGACAAATTAGAAGTTGTAGTATAACATTACTTTATAAAAGTGCAATTATTGTTTGGTGTAAATTGTAGTCTCTAAATAACTTTCTGAGATATTGGAAATCGAATGCACTTTCCATATGTCTTAGTCACTTTTCTGGACGCTGAGAGAAGTACCCAACACCCAAAGTTAAAGGAGGAAGAGTTCATTTAGCTCATAGTTTGTAAAGGTTTTAATCCATAGTCATTTGACTCGAAGGCAGGGGTTGCACAAGGCAGAGGGCAGTTGTCATAGTGGCAGAAGACGCAGCAAAAGGAGGATAGAGAGGGAATGGGAGAGGGAGGGGCAAGGAGGGAGGGAAAGCACCTCGCCTTCTATTGTGTCTAGTCTACTGGGATTAGGGCAGTGTCAACCCAATGAGTGGATTGATCCATCAGTCACCCAGTCTCAATCTCAGCACCCCTAATCCCAGCATTGCATTGATCATGGATCACACACTCTAAATTAAGCCACCTGCAAAAAAAGTTTATGACCCCCTGAGATTTTGGAAAAAGATCTAGATACAAACCATAACATCAGAAGAAAACTGAGTGCAAAATCAACCCCAAGAGAAATTATCCTTATTTAGGAAAATGGGTGTGTTAAAGGAGAAGTGAGTATCATCATTGACACAAAGCCAAACACAGAAGATGGCAGAGAATGTTCAGCTTCCTGCTGCTCAGATTCAAATTCAACATAAAACTGACCCTGACCTGCTCCAATGTCTCTGAAAGCAGATTCTTTCCCCTCTGATTATCCTTCTCCCTTTCCTGCTTAAACTTTATTTTAGGGAGGAAGTGGAAGCAAGACACCAGCCCTCCATGCTATCATTTTTCTTTGGAGAATGTATGTTAACATGGAAGATGTTTGAGTTGGAGTTTGCCTTTTGAGAATACAAAGAAATCTTATTTAAATTTTGGAATGAGTGTATACCAAAATCCTCTTCTGATACTTTTTCACCCCTCATGTATTTTTTTTTTTATTAGTGCATTTTGGTTTGGAGATCAATGAGTTTCGTTGTGGCAAATTTGTACATGCACATAACATACTGTGATCAGTTTACCTCCCTCAACAAGGCCCTGCTCCATACCTTGTGATTCTAAGTTATCCTTAGAAGTAAATGTGAAATAGAAGGGCATGGAGAAATTAATGATCTGTGTGGTAGAACTTCACTCTTGTACAGTGCTCCCTATTGATAGTTTCCTTGTATACTGTTGTTTCTACTATGGACTGTTGTTCATTAAAAGAAAGACAGTCAATGGATTAAATACAAAGGCAGCCAGTCAACAACCAGATGCCAGCAGAAATGGCAGATGTTGGCAAACCAAGTGGTCTGATATGCACGGTAATCCAATTATCCTCCGATATGTCCAATCACTGAGTGTTATTTTGTTTACAAGCTCCTGTAGGTGTCTTCTAATTTAAAACAGGATGGGATCAAAAAATCAATTAATGACTGACTGCTGTTTTTCCTACAAATTGAGTTGGAACTTGGCCGCTTGAGCAGCCCATTGTGCCGAACCATGATGCACTGGCTGCTTAACACACAACTCGGAGCTTGGATCAGTTAATTAATCAGTTCTTTCAACTTCTTCAGCAAAACTTTGATTTTTCCTAATAAAGTAAGCTTAACTTTTATTTTTTAACTTTATGTACTTGATACAGGGTCTCACTGTGCTTCTCAGACCTGTAGTTTCAGCTTCTCCAGTGCTGGCATTATAGGTGTGCACCAGCATGATGTGTCTTGGTGGCAGGCTCAGGGTGCCCAGGGCAGGGCTAGCATGGCATGAGGTGTAGGGATTAGACCCAAGTCCTGGCTCTTGCCTAGGCAAGTGCTTAGACTGCTGAGTTATCTCTGTGGCGAATGTTTACCTTTGAAATTTTCTTCACTTCCACTGTTGTTAACTATCTATGTTTCCATAAATCCAAGACTTATACTGACTGAAAAGGAGTGATCCTGATCTAAAAACATTCCTAAAGCTATAAATCTGTTATAGAGTATTCTGAAATATAGAATATTTGAGAAAGAAAATTCCCTTGTGAGGCTTCTAAAATCAGAGTTATGTGTATAAGAGAATAAATTTCATCCCACGCCCATACCTCAAATACAGATTTCACTTTAAAATAAGCAGAGGGGAGAGGGAAGGCATGACCCTTATCTGGAAGAGACAGTGCACCTTTATCTAGAGTGAGCCCAGCAGTGCCTGGACACCTCCTCCGGCAGATGGATTCACATATGCATTCAACACAAAGAAGCCCAGACTTCAAGAACCCTTCTCCACTAGCTCTTGAAAGCTAAGCTTTTCATATCATTGCTATGGACCTTGTGTTGGCCACCCAACATGGAGCAAAGGGGACCTTAAATGTTCCCTCTGCAAGAAGTGTCTCCATTCAAAGAGGTGACATGAACAGCTCACCAAAAATGGAGGCAGCCAGTTGAAGTTATTAGTACATATTTTACTGGACAGAGATGTTTTCACATCTTTAAACCACATGCCCACCAGCAGTGGAGAAGTGTTCCCTTTTCCCCACAACCTTTCCAACATTTGTTGTTGGTTGATTTCCTTATGACAGCCATTCTTTCTGGAGTGAGATGGTATCTCAGTGTTGTTTTTATTTGCATTTCACAGATGGCTAGCGATGTGGAGCATTTTTTCATATATTTATTGGCTTCTTTAATTTCGTCCTCTGAGAAGTGTGTATTCATCTCAGATGCGCATTTCTGAATTGGGTCTTTAAATTTGAGGTCCCTGTTATATCTTAGTTCTTTATATATTCTAGACAGTAGTCCTCTGTCTGATTGCTTGTTAGGATTTTTTCAAAATTTGTGGGTTGTCTTTTCACTCTATTGACAATTTCTTTTGACAGGCTGAAGCTCCTTAAGGAGAGTTGATCCCAGTTATTGATTCTTTCAAGACCTTCCCGTGCAAATATATGTTTGTTCATGAACTCTTTACCTACCCCTATGTCTTCAAGAGTTCCTCCTACTTTCTCTTCCAGGAGATTGAGTGTTTCTGCTTTGATGTTTAGATCTTTAATCCATTTTGACTTTAACTTAGTGCATGGTGATAAAGCTGGGTCAAGTTTTAGTTTTCGGCATGTAGAAAGCCATGTTTTCCAGCACCATTTGTTAAAGAGGCTATCTTTCTTCCAGTGAGCTTGTGTAGCCACTTTGTCGAAGATAAGATGGCTGAGTGTTTTTGTAGATGCCTCTGCATCTTCTAATCTGTTCCACTGATCCTCAGGTCTATTTTCTTGCCAATACCATGTTGATTTTATCACAGTTGCTTTGTAGTATAATTTCAAATCAGGAATTGTGATGCTTCCTGCCTTGTCTTTATTGGGCAAGGTTGCCTTTGCTATTCTAGGTCGTTTGTGGTTCCAAATAAATTTTAGGATTAATTTCTCTATATCTGGTGGGAATGTAGACTGGTACAACCATTGTGGAGGTCAATGTGGAGACTCTTCAAAAGAGTAGGACTACAAATCCCATTCAAGCCAGCTATCCCCCTACTGGGAATTTTCCCAAAGGATCTGGATACATTGTATCATAGAGATATATGTGTACCTATGTTTATAGCAGTGCAATGTATGATAGAAAAATCTTGGAAACAACCAAGATGTCCATCACATGAGGAATGGTTGAAAAAGATGTGGTATTTTTTCTATATAATGGAGTATTACTTAGCTATTAAGAATGATAAGTTCAAAACATTTATACTGAAGTGGATGCCACTTGAACATATACTCATAAGTGAAATAAGCCAGACACACATGTGTAAATATCATATAGTCTCCCTAGTATAACAAGCAAAAAGCAGAAATACAAAAGGAAACGTACAACAAGTAAAATCAATTGAGTCAGATAAGGCAAAGAGAATGGCATTTGCTGCAGGAAACTAATCAGCTTTTCTTCTGGATGGTTAACAACCTAAGATCCCAAGTCAGAGTTGGAGAAATAGAAGAGCCATAAGGCCAGCCATCATTTTGGCCCTAGCCTTTCAAGGTCAGCGAAGACTCAGGACATAGGAGAACCTGTACTGCAACATCATGAAACTCAGGCGAGCTCCAAATTTTCTGAACAAGGAGATTATGGAGCCACAGAGGAAAGAGATTGAAGTTCTATAGTGTGCCTGGGGAGAGTCACATGAAAAGAAAACTTTCTCTCAAGCTCTCACAGAGAGCAAACTGGTCAAGCATTGGCCGTGACTCATCCACATGGATGACACAGACAAAGGATCTTCAGAATAATGTACAGGACTACAAGATAAACCCTGAGAAGACTTCAATGACCACATAGGAAATATAAAGTTCTTGTGTTGGTATATAAGTCTTGATCTACCTAGGTCTTAACCATCCAGCAGAAAAGTATAAAAATGAAGTATACATCATGGGGCCATAATATCAAGCTGAGCTGTAAATGGCTATGGTCGACAATTTCTTTGAATAACTCACTATTGTTGTAGAATGCTGGACTATGTTGGATAGTGGTGTTGAGTTCAAGCACCTAAGTTAGTTGAATGTCAATGGAGTGCCCACCTTTGACAGGTGTAAACAAAGGAAGGGGTATAGAAAGAAAAAATCATGATGTGTGTGTATAGACAGTACAGTTGGGATAGATAACGCTGTGCTTCTACATAATTCTATGAGAGGCAAGATCTGCACTAATGGTGGTTGGACAGGATATTATGTCGGCTTTTAGTACTATGGTCATCCACTAGGAAAATAATTATTGAATATTTGATATAATTCAGGTATAAAAAAATAAGATAAGTAAGCAGCTACACTCTTAATTCACTGATAAGAGATGTCTGCTAAAATAATATCTGTAAATATAATATCACGTATGCACCTTGTACAATACCAAAACATTATGAAAACAGTTTGCAATGTATTAATTTATCGAATCTGTATTGTTAAGGTGTTTTGAAACTGTCTGAGTGACATTTGTAGTTCAATAAAATAAAAAAAATAAAAAATAAAAAACCACATGTTTTCCTCTCCTTACAGAGAGACTGCTTGGTTACCTTAGAGGCCTTCTAGGAAGATTATAACTTCTGTGGCTAAATAACTGGGGCCAACTCCAGGAGGCTAAAACTCCAAGGACATCTAAGAATCTTAGCAATGTTTGTTTTGTCAGCTGTGGTATTTAAGAAAATGATTAAGAACAGAGGCTTTGGAGGCATTGCACACAGGCATTGCATGACTTTCTAAGAATGAGACTTGGGGGTAGGGATGTGATTTCTTTGGGCCTCCTTTCCTGTTGATAAATCATAGAGTTGTTTTGAGATTAAAGTAATTTACAGTACCTGGCAAATAAAGCGATAGATAAATAGATGATAGATAGATAGATACTGTTATCATTTTTGAAATTGTACAGACTAAAAATCCTTGAAGTCTAGTATTTTCTTTTTTACTGAAACCTCTTCCTTAAATAGTAGAGCAAAATAAAGCAGTCTTTCAGGATACATCTTATATCTTCCCTAATAATGTTCGCTGTGCCACCTTTTCACCTTTTGGTTCTGGGTTCTCGTCAGGCACTTAGTATAAACTGCAAAGGTGTTGCACCTTCCTCCTATTTGTAATCTTGGCTCGCTCAGTGCAGCATGTGTCCAATGTGTTCTCAGGAATTTCAACATTGTCACCTTGAGGAAATACTTACCTTCTGTGGCACTGGGTCAGAATCGAAGTCCCCAGCCATCTGCCTGCGACTCAGTCACCACAGAATCCCTGTAAGAGATAGCAGAGCAGAAGATGCTCACGTGTTCATTGCATCCATGTTTCAGCAAACCTTTACTGAGGTCCTGACGCCAGAAACGTGGTAGGGCAGACTCGACAGGGTTTCAGCCTCTCAGGCCTGAAGCCTGGTGGGACTGAGGCAGAAACGTGAAGTGGAAATGTGAATCAGGAAAGCGTGGTGCAGCACAGAGAAGACCAACCCGGACAGGTGAATGGAATCTGAGCTCTAACCTCTCAAGTGTCGTGAGTGTTGGGATTTTGCAGCAGTCCCATAGGCTGCTTTCAGACCTGCTTTATAATGTTCTTGTGGGGCCATGAAGCCAATTCATACTGGTTCCTGAGAACAACTTGTTAATTTTCAGGAAATTTGCCAATGAATATATTCATTATTAAAGTTCAAGAACTTTTGAAAGTACCATTAAATAAATTAAAAAATAATGAATACTCAAAACTCATCACATCTAACTAATGTCTGCTATGCTATAAAATGATTTATGCCTGAGATTTGCATAGGGTATTGTATCTGTGTTTGGTAAAAACCCGTTTAATGGAATTCCCCTGAATTCCTCTTTCTAGGTCTTTGTTCAATGAAGTCATGTGGATAACTTGAAATGTTAAAATGGTGAAAACATTTACATCAAAAAAAGAAAAGTCAGATTCTAGAAATCAGGATTCTCCAAGAGCCTGCTTTGAAATAGTTATTAGCAATGCATGATCTGATTTCAATTTCAAGATCTAGAGCATGAACTGTGCCTCTAATCCAATCAGTGACTCCATGAAGAAGGCTCTGTGACAAATGCCAAGATGAAATGCGTCGTCAGAGAAGTCCGTTAGTGTATGCCTGGGTGCAAACAGAAATATGCTGCTGGTCCCCAACCCCTGAGGCTTCCGTCAGATGCTGTACGGTAGTGGTGCCTCTTTATTTGCTAAATGAAGGTTAAGCTGATCTCTAGAACTGCTTCTAAGTCAAACTTGCTGACTTAAGGTTTTATCACGGAGTTTCTCTTCTCAGTCCTGAGCTTGGTTGCTTTCCCAAAACACGTGTCTTAGCAACTCACCGACAGCAGGATTTCAATTTAGGTATAGCAACAGAACTCTGAGCAGATGCACATTTCACTGCTTAGAATTTTGAAACCTGAAAAGAACTAAGACAAACTACATGGCCACCTGAACCCTTTCTCTGAAGCAAGAGCTGGTAAAGTATTATCCTTCTGTAGCTTCCCCATCATAACAAGCCGCTTTCCTCTGGAAGGGTTTAACTTCATGTGCAGAGAGCAGTTTTGTGTAGGCGTAGAGAATGCACCGTCATGTCACTCAGTCATGTCTGCTATTTCTCAGCTTCTGCCTGGTGCTACAAAAATGATTAATTCCTTGGGAAGGAAGCCATGAAAATAGCAAAAATATTTCGACTACAATTGTGAAGCGCATAAACTTGTCAGTGGAGTGATGAGAAAACTGCTGGATTGCTTCTCATTAGTAGCAAAATATTTTATTTATCTGTGTGACTTTGTGTATGTTTCTATATTGCAGTGCGGTAGGCTTGGGGAGGGCTGAGCTTAGGTCAGCAGGGTTTGGGGAGAAAATATTTCATGCCCTTGTTGAGCTTCTCAGCTGAAGGATGCTGAGGCCTTTGCCAACAGTATTGATTGGTTAATATGTATTGAGTGTTCCCCAGTGTGTAACACAGTTGGATACTTTACAATGTGTAACTCATTGACCCCTGGACAGTAGTGTTGAAGATGTTTCAAGAGGCAGGCATGTGTGAGAGACAAAAACAATTGAAGTGTGTTCTCACCCTAATAACAATTGTTTACAATAATTGACATCCAAGTGGGTTCTGGCCTTCTGGTAAATGCTGTCATGTGTGTTTTTATTTAGCTTGCACTACAAATGCAGAAATAGGCATGGCCAGGATTAATCTTTTGAGAAATTGAGGTTTAAAGGGGCTAGGGAGATGGCTCAGTGGAATAAGTGCTTCTTTGGCAAGTGCAAGGACCTGAATTCAATCCCCGGTTCCACCAAAGAAAAATAAAAGAAAAAGAAATTGAGGTTTTGAAATAAGTAACTTGGCAAGGCCTATGGGGCAGAGCCTGAAGATTCTGACACAAAGGCTGAGCACTAATCACTAGGCTCTACTGCCTAGAAACAAAGATTAGCAGAGACAAAAAGGGGCTTGAGAGCCATTCAGGTCTGAGGGTGCAGATTGTGTATCTGGGGGAGTGAGGGTCATCAGGATGTCTTAGAGGAAAAGATATTGATCTGGATTTTATTCTGAAACAAGGTTTTCACATAAGTTATGCACTCAGTGTTTAGACTCATAAGAGCTCTATCAGAGAGTTGATTCTTGTAAAGTTTTGGCTGGGAAGAAAATTTGAAAGAACTAAAAGCCTTTTTCTCCTGTACTATATTTATTTTGAAGCAGAAGTTGATAATAGTAAGTATTTTCATCTTTTCAAACCACATGTGGTCTCAGTTGCTTATTCTTTGTTTTGCTTTACATAAACCATTAAAAACCTAAAAATTATTCCCAGGTTATAAGCTACTCTAAAATAGTCCCCAAGTTGGGTTTGGCCTACAGACCATAATTGGCTAAGCCATATTATAACAGATAAATCCAAAGCTCAGAGGGGAAAGTGATTTGTCTAAGGTCACATGGTTAAGATCACAACACAGATTGTCCCAAATGGCTTTCTGGGCTCTGCTGACCAAATGGAGCACATACAAACTCACTGTGCATGCAGGATAAACAGCCCTGGTGCTGTGTGAAAGGGAGACTCACCCATGCGGGATGAGCATGCCTGCCTCCCTTAGCAGCTTGGAGTTCATGGACAGACAGGACTTTAAAGGATAAATTAGCTGGCAAAGAAGAACCCTCAGCAAAGTAGTACGTAGGTCATTGCCAGGAAAGTGACGTTTTAAATGCTAGGTTCTAAGGAAGCAGAATACAAAGCTATTTTCACAGTTTCCAAGCAAAGGCAGGGGCAAGGTATATAAATTTCTGGTCAAGAGGGTCTGTTATTCTTCATCTCTCCTGCCTCTGGTGAAATGGTTTCGAACCCATCCTGAGGCTAGTGAGAAGCAGGACTTAGCAACACTCTGCCGTTTTGCTTTGGACCTACATTCCAATCTTTTTAATCTCTTTGTACTAGTATTTCAGGGAATCTGAGAGCTGTCTGTAGTGATAAAACCTCTCTCACCTGGCCCTGCCTAAAGCTAATTTTTGACTCTTAGAGACAAGGTATCATTTCTACCATTTGCTAGTTGTGTTCCACTAAAAGTTTTCTTGAACCTGGAGTTCTGCCTCACTTGAAGATGCTAACCTATTTTATACTCAAGTGCCAGTTAATTATAAATGAATTATAAATTAGGACATCCACATTGTAAAAGGGATAAATGGGCATAGAGCTATGGAAAGCGTACATGTGTTGCAACTGATAGAATTTAGAGTTCCTTTCAAAGTGAGAGTGACAAAATTTTGGGTGACGTATTACAAAATAGGCTACTCCCAGTTATGAAATGAATTTGATTCCAACCTATACTACCTGGAAAATAACTATAAGCTAAGTTAAATCCCCCATAGAGTTTATAATCAAATGCAAGCACCAAGACACACATAAAGTAGTTAGAGCAGAGGTGTCAAACCTTTTTCATAGTACCTTAAGAGAATGAGCAAATAAAAAATCAGATTCCCCGGCCACATCTTACACTTACTAAAAGAATTGTGGAGATGATACCACATAATAATATATCTTTAACCATTTCTTTAGTTGATAAAGATGAGACATAACTGGAATTCACTGTATAACTTAAAACACTTAGCATAAAAGTGATTGCTGTACTGTACAATATTGCAATACACTTTTCTTAATCAGGTGACATATCATACATTCCTCTAACATGGTGAGCATGACTGTATAATCTAATCTGGTTCCCGCTTAAGAGCTAGGATTAGATGGTGGGATAAAATAGGCTGAGATTCTATTCTATTCAGCTACATAGGCTGTCTAGTCTAGAGAGGGAAATCTTCAAATACAGTTAAGAGATGATGAATACATTGTCAAAATACAGTGTGCCATGCCACAGAAGTGGCCCAGAGTTACTTTGGTTACTTAAATATTTATTGAGAACTTCCTATACGTCAGATGCTGCAGGGCAGTGGTGACAAGAACAGTCTGTGGCTCCTGCGGTCATACACCCTACACTTTAGCAGCAATAAACATGAGAAATAAGCAATCAGGGTCTTTTACCTCTTTTAAATAGTATTGCCAAGATAATACATCAGACAAAATCTGTCATCTTCATTATTCCCAAGAACGTGGATCGGGGCTGGTGAGATAGCTCAGCAGACTAAGCACCTACTTAGCAGGCACAGGAACCGGGATGTGACCCCTGGCACTACGCACTGCACCAGCCCCAGCCCTAGCCCCAGGCACACTAAGCTGGCCACCAAGAGCAAGCATGGTGGTGCATGCCTGTAATCCCAGCATTGAGGAGGCTGAACATAGGAGGGTCACCAGGAGTCTGAGCTGCATAGTGAGACTCTGTACCAAATATATGAAAAACAAAGATAAGTGGCATTGACAATGTCATATTGTCATACACCTACAATCATCATCATATGTATCCAGAATTTTCCTATTGGCCCATATTAAATCTCTACCCACTAAACAATGTATTCCCATTGTTCCTTCCCCCAGCTGCTGGCACCTACCACTTTCCTCTTTGTCAGACTGAATTTCACTGTGCTGGGAACTCCTGTGAAAGGAACCATGGAGTATGTACCCTTCTGTGTGTGGCTTATGTCACTTAGTATATTAGCTTTGAAATGCAAATATGTTGTAACTTATGTAAGGACTTCACCTTTCCCAGGCTGGACAACACTCAGTTGTATGTATCGCCTTCGCTTGCCACTGACCCATCCAGGGATGCTGGAGTATTTTCACATTTCATCTGCTGTGCATCATACCACTAGGAACAGTCATGCATATATATCTGTCTGGGTCTCTGCTTTCCATCTCTTACGTACAAAGTCTCTAGAAAAGCAACTGTTAGATCGTGTAGTATGTCTTGGTTACTTTTCTCATCGCTGGGTGAAAAAGCAAAAACACCTCACACCCAAAATTAAGGAAGGAAAGGTTTATTTAACTCACAGTTTGTGGAGGTCTCAGTCCATACCTGGCTGGCTCCAAGGCAGGGTGGCACAAGGCACAGAGGAGCAGTCGGTGGAGGTGGAAGACAGCAAAACAGCATGAGCAAAGAGGGAGGCGCAGCAGCAGAGAGAAAGCCTCTCTCCCTTATTTAGCATGCAAACTATTGCCCGGGCTGGGTGTAGTACTCACACCCAGAATCCTAGCACTGTGTCCTGAATTAATCACAAACCCTAGAAGTCTTACCCATGACTGCATGAGCTTTGGAAGAACACCTAGTCACAAACTATAACATGGTAATTTTACATTGTGTGACTGTTGACCTTCACCCTGGTTTTGCCTAGCATTTACCCTATTTTACAGCTATAATGTTTTTACACAGTAATAGAAATTAAGTATCATTCTTACAGAGATTTTCTATGTATTTTTAAAATTATTTTTTAAAAAACACTAAGCCTGGCTCTTTTGGAGCCAGAGTGCAGCCCAAGCCCTGACCCCATTCCTTTCCCCATCTTGCCCCATTAATCCATCCATTACCTCCAGTGAGAAAAAGCGATAGCACATGTCTGACATCAGAGCAAGGAATACAGGGAAGAAGCTTCAAACCTAGAGATCAGGTGCCCTCCACCATGCTCTTCCAGATCACAGCTGCGCCATTCCTGGTATCGTTTTCTATAATTCCCTTGCAGTTCCCCCAGAGGAGAAGCATCTGGTATTAGAGGATATTGGCTTTGTTAAGGTTGAGCAAAGGCCTGGAGCAAAGGCACTAGGGAGTTCTCATGTCAACTTTGTTCCATATTGCAGTGCAGCCCCAGGCAGGTCATTTAACCTCCACTGTTTCTCATATTTTCTGACTCACTGGGATGACTGTAATGACCTCCCTTTGGAGCTCGCAGTCAAGAATATATAATGATCCACTAAAGGATGTTTCCAAGGTCTTTTGCTGGGCATGCACTCAGCTATAAAAGACTTGGGCTTGCTTGCCTCTGTGTGTCTCTATCTAAATGTAGAGTCCCAGTTCCAGGTAGAGTACAACTCTCAAATGCTCTGCTGCTCCATAAGAGTTTTACTGTAGCACTTGCAGTTAAACATCTGGTCTGTGGATGCTTCTGCCCCTGGTCTTTGGGAAGAACTTAGAAAAGCAAGTGAGAGAAAGGGGCCAAACCTTCCCTGAGATTTCTTTTTTCCTTGGAAAATTCACAACCAGGCACAAACAGTGTTGAGGGGGTTGCTTCTCCTAGCTTCTGTTTGTGGAAGTTTCAGCCCATCCCTCTAGTAACTGTGAGCAGTGTCTGTATGGTCCAGTGCATCCTCTCTCTGCACAGCCTACAACTTCTTTGATGCAGAACTCAGTGCTTCTTTGTATCCGTCAAGGATACTCTGGTCCCACAGAGAGGAATATAGATTCTTCTGATGGTTCCTTAAGGGAAGCTAAGTGGGAGTTCCTTCCCATCTCCCCTGGAAAGAAGTCCGCATTGCTGCCAACGGCACCTTGCACTCTAAGCCAGTACTCCCCTTTGGAGTTTCTGTGTGGACTGCCTCAGCCACCTTTCCCTGGTACATCTAGGCCTGCTTTTATCACTGGGCATTGTGCCCCTATAGTCACAAATCCCTTCCCATGGCCCACATCATTTGGTACAGCTGTGACCCCACCTCCCTGTGCAGTGGATTATACCCCTAATCTAGTCTCAAAAACAGTGGTAAATCATATCTTGTTTCTCTTCCTTGTGTAAACAGTGGTCTTATATAGCCGTTCCATTTTCTGGCCACTGATTGCACAATACCATGGACTGGGTAAATGGTAAGGAAAAGGAATTTATTTTGGCCCCCACATGTGGAGGGCCACGCTCCAGGACGGGTACTGGTGATGAGCTTCTTGCTGGTTGAATCTGCAGGCCATGAAGTACTTCACGCAGCAAGGGAGCGTGCCTGTGCGTCTCTCGATCTTGCTTTCTCCTATGCAGTGGAACTGAAGTATGCACATTCAGGCCTGGTGAGTTTACCCAGTCCTGAGCACCCCACAAAGACCCAGCTCTAAACTCAATGGTCAGAGTAAGTCTCCACCCTCTTAATACCACTGGAGATTAAATCAAGACACACGAACCCTTAGAAGATTAGTACTCAAACCTTCAAACATAGTAATAACTGTGATAGTTAAAATAATAATTTCTAAGGATATTTCTTTTTTCTTGGAAAAAAAATTTACAAATTGATTTATACACAATCCACACATCCAGGAAGTACAAAAGTTCCAAATACAAAAGCATGTACAAACAGACAAATGTAGTATAAATCTAGAAGACCAAAGTTAATCCTGACATCTTCAAGAGAAACCCAGTGCAGGAAACCTCAAAAGAAATCCACAAGGGAACCTCCAGATTAAAAGTCCTAAAAACGAAAGTATCTGGCAAGTTCAAGAATCCTACACTCAGCAAAGTGACATTTCTAAATGAAGGAGATATAATTCCCACAAAAACAAACACTGACAGAAGTTGCTGCCAGTAAACTGATGTTACAAAAAATACTAACTGAACTTTAGTAAGTAATCCTACAGTAGAGGATATTTCTTAAAATATTTTTTATGTATTTAGTTATTTAGAACAGGGTCTCACTACACAGATCAGACTCCTAGCAATCCTCCTGTTTTCAGCCTCCCAACCACTGGGATTACAGGCGTGCACCACCACACCTAGTGTCAATTACCACCTTGTCACACCCCAGGGGCGGGGCCAGCATGGCACACTGGGGATCAAACCCTGGTGCCTTAAGATTTTTAGTATGAATCTGTCACTTTTTGGAAAGAAGTATACACTGTCAAAATCCAATATGTCTGCCAACATCTCTGCCCCAGATTACGCATCTTATTGGTGTAGAAACTTGTAAATATGGTAAGATACCACTTTCATGATTCTGTTTTCCCTAAAGGATTTGACAGATGCAGTCAAGACCATTAATCAGTTAATGGTGAGTCAAAAGGGAGATGTTTCGGTCCTGTCACCATATGAAGCCCTTTCAACCTTGGTGTGAGAACGAGCAAGGGTACAGAGATGAGAAAGCACACACATGAGAACTGCATAGAACAGAGCTGAGGTCACGTCTAGTACCTCTGAGCAGACCACAGCTGTCAGCGAAGGGCCTCAGTACTATAGCCGTAATGTACAAAGCTCTGCCCTCAGCTGAGTTTGAGTAGAAGACACAGCTCAAGCAAAACCTGGGTGGCTATCTTGTAAAATCCATGGTGGAGAACCCAGTTCTCCAGTTACCCCTCAGGGAACAACAGGATGCTGACACAAGCCACCACGTCTCTGATAAGCCGTCACAGAGGAGACACTTGGTGTGGGCTTTCCTTTCACTTTGAATATTAGGATACCTTGCTTCAAGAAAAGTGTTGTTGGTCCAGAGTAGGGATTTTTAACTTTTAACAGATATTTTGACCAAAATGTTTGTAAAGCTATATCTTATTGAGTTTTAGTTTCAATAAACAAAGAAATTGCCAAGTATAAAATCACAAGTTGACAAAGAGCAACAAATGGGTTCACATCAAATTAAAAAGCTCTGGACAACAAAGGAAAGAACTAACAGAATTCAGACACAGCCTGCAGAATGAGAAAATGATTTGCCAGCTGGCCCTCAGACGGCAGACTGATGTTTAGAGTGTGTAAAGAACTTGAAAAAGCTACACTCCCCAAAATAAATTTTAGAAATGGCAAATGGAAATGAATAGACAATTCTCAGGAAAAGCACAAATGGCCAACAAGTAAATGAAGAATCATTCCACGTCTCTGGGCATGAGAGAAATGCGAATTAAAATAATCCTAGGATTTCATTTTATTCCAGAAAGAATGGGTGTCATCAAGAATAAATAATAACATGCTGAAGAAGCTGCTGGGGAAAGGAACCCTTGTACACTGCTGGTGGGGATGTAAATTAGTAGCGCAACCACTATGGAAATCAGTATGGGAATTCCTCAAAAAACTAAAACTGGAAATTCTGCTCAGCCCCTCTGATAGCCCGCCTAGGAATCTTCCTAAAAGAGTTAAAGATGTTATATTGTGAGAGGTGCATACCATATTTCTAACAGCCTAACTCGTAATAGCAAAATTTTAGAAGCAGGGTATCTGTCTATAGCTGATGAAGGGATAAAGAAAATATATTTAAGAAGGATACATTTGAGTCATTTACAGGAAAGTGAATGTCTTTGAGACTATAAGTTTAAATCAGTAAAATCAGATGCAAAGATTAAACAAGGGAGACCCACCGTATAAATAAAGGAAAAAGAAAAACATAAGCAGCAGAAAAAGGGAGGTAGAACTTGTACAGAGGGGGTGAAGGGGATTGGTAAAAAGGGAAGGGAAAGGAAAGCAGATAAAAAGGATTAATTCCTTTATTCTTCTTAATGAAGTGGCCACACAGGTGCGACCATTGTGTAATCATTTCCGCACCTGCAAACACAGAACGGAAAAGGTCCTTTTCCTTCTGCTGCTGTGTCTGTCTTAGTCTCCTTAAAGCACTGTGACAACTGCTGCGAGCATTTCTAGATGGTTCCTACCCCTGAGATTCTCTTTTCTCTTAAGGAAAAGTTCTTAAATCCTGTGCCCAGATTTAAAACAACAAACAAACCTAAAACTTGGCTTTTGCTATATAATGAGTTCCTGTATGATCTAATGATCCCACTTGGCGTCTTGCCTCCCAACTGTAGATCCAGAGGTGGGACACAGTTCCTGTCTCCAGTGTCCCTGCTGAGCCTGGTCAAATGCATGATGTACCTACATATTTTTAAGTTAATAGATTTTACAAATCAGAGACCCAAAGACTCCTATGTTGTCCAGCAGCACACCTTTCAGAACCTTCACTCAGTCCTGTAAATAATCAGCACTTGCAATATTTGGTTGTATCATGGGGAGGTATAGGGGGAGAGAAAACCCTCTGAGCATAAATCTGTCTTTAACAGAGAGAGAAATAATCTTAGTAGCAGCTGGGCCATGGCATTAAAGATCGAATGACTGTAATGTGTTCAGACCATGGTCTGCTTGTTAGGAATTCTGTGTACAGCAGGAAATAACTTCACTGCCTGGGACCTTGGAGATGACATGCAGAGAATTATCAGTGGTGGTGTCATTCCTTGAGATGTGGAGTTGTTGTTCCTGGGCCCTTCACCCCTCAGTGGCTTCTCACTAACCACAGGAAAACATCCAGTCTCTCGTGCAGCCCTCCAGCCTGTTCCAGCTGCCCTTGTATGCAGGTGAGGGTGCACTCGTCACTCTGAACCGATATTACTTCCGCAGGGTCTTCTGCTCTCCCCTGTCAGTGCATGCAGTTGCTTGCTCAGGGGCAGACTTGTCTGCAGCATCTTCCCCCGTCCTGTTACCACAAGTTTCTGCATTTCTCCACCGAAGTATTACCTCCTTCTGCAGCTGCCCTGACTTCCCCAGACAATGGACATATGCAGATATTTAACTGAGTATTTCCCTGTGCTAAGCACTTTGTACAAATTATCTCACAGTATAGCCTGAGAGTTGGGTTTTGTTTCTATTTTACAAAGGGTAGAGCTGAGGCTTGAGGAGGTTAAGTCATCTGCCTCCTCAGGTTTTATATAAGCACAGGACTGTGAGAATCAAAACCCGTGGATTGCAATGTCGAAGTCCTACCCTTACTCTTAGGCTGCTTGGCTTCCTGGGCCAGCAAAGAGCGGGATGGGCTGTCTCTGAAGAGAACGTCCTCCTTCATGTTTCTGCTCTGATCTGGCTGCCTGTTGTCTGTGAGCCTCAACCAGGTGGAACCATCTGCTCTTCATCATCACAGGTCTCTCTCTTGTAAAGCCTTGGACACAGTCGTGCATAAAAAATAAGTAAAAAAAAAAAAATACTGCATTGCCATAGGAAATAGGACTCAAAGGAAAATAATGTGTACCGGACTTTGTAATCTAGCCACAATTAAATTTTCCTCAATAAGGCCCATACTGGCCTTGCTCAGCATATCTTGGCCTGAGTTTTTGTTTCACTGAATGGTAAAAGAGAAACCCCACCTGCAGCAAGGAAAAAGGGAGGAGATGGAAGAAAACCATCTCTCGTAAATATACATTCAATTTTGTTACTAATGTTTAATTCCTTTCATTTAACATATAATGGGTAAAGGCTGCACTGTGGCAGTGTGTGGCATTTCAGAGGAATAGTGTTTAAGATATTCTGTCCCCAAAGCTCATTTTTGCAAACACTAGTCAGTAAGGCATCATCAGTAACAAACGTGGGTAAGTGTAGAACACATTCTCTGAAGCAGAGGATGATGGCATTTAGTTGTTGGTTTGGGGAATATAAATATAAATCCGCTTCAGAGAGGGCCACCTAAGAAAGAGGAGCTGTGGAAAGTGCTACTTGCGTGCCCGTTTTCCTGTGGGCCACACTCCTGTGACATGTCTAATTGAAGACGACACCATCCCCTCACATTCCACCACATGTCCCTCTGTCTTAACTCTTCATTCTCTCATCCTCACGTGTGAATGTTTTTCACGCAAGTAGGCATTTTCCAAAGATAAGAGGACATGCAGAAAAAACCAATGACAGATTCCCTGTTCTGCTCTTCTGGATTTGGACCTGAAAGACGACTGGGAAATCTGCCTTGGAAATTACACTGTGCCTCCTCGGCTTCGTCTGCAGGGTTCTTCCTGGGCTGCACTTGCCCCCTGCTCCATATCTTGTGCCAGCTTCTTCCTTGCATCCCCTTTCCTCTGGCCTTGCTCTCTTACCTCAGCAAAGCACTCCCCTGGGCATTCTCCTCCCCTCCTACTCCCCAGGCCCTGTGCTTACCTTCCCAAGCCCATGCGTGTTTGTGTAGGGAAAGGAGCCTCTCAGGGCAGATTCTCTGCTGGCCTCTGAGCATGCCTGAGATTGCTTCCCAGTCTGTAATGGTAGCAATGCACAATATCCATGCCCAGGCCCTGTTTTTGCCTTCTCTCTCCCCAGTGAATAGGACTTGCCTTCCTTGGCAGTAGAAAGACAAACACTAAATTGCAACCAAATGAAAACCTACAAAAAAATTTACAAATCTTTTATTTATGTAAAGAAGAAACAAAATTCTTTAACTCTGAGTCTATGTCCTTAAGACATTTACTTTTTTTTTCTGCCTGGCACCATTGAAAAAACAAAGGCCGTCTTCTCTGTCTCCATAACTTTGCCTCTTCGTCCTTCCTTTAGTCCACTATGAACCTGCTTTTCCTTTTCCCTTCCTGTCCTTTTAGAACGTTGCTCTACAGATCACTGGAGACGTGCACTTACTTCTCACTGATGTGTCTGTAGCCTTTTACCTGTTCAGTTCCTCTGTCTGAAGCATCTCTGAGCCTTCTCCATCACATCCAAACGAGAGCTCCCTCCCTGTTCCCTTCTGCCTACCCAGGCTGCTGACCCCTTTATGATGTAGGAGACACTCAAGACTTTTATTCGCCCATCAGTGAGCTCTACTGTGCCCCAACGTGTACTGTGCCCTTTTCATTTTCTTGCCCGGTTCTCCCATTCTGTAGCCAGATGAGCTGTAGGGTAGCTCTGCCTGGCCCTAGAGGAATTTTACAGCCCCTGAGTACCTGCTTCACTTTCCAGAGCTTGGCTTTCCTCCTCAGCAATAGAGAGAATAATAATAATGGTAATAATAATAATAGTCTCGGGGTCATGCAGATGGCTCAGAGGAAAAAGTGCTTCCCTGGCAAACACAAAGGCCTGAGTTCAAACCCAAGTTCCACCAATAACAACAATAATAATAATAATAATAATAATAATAATAATAATAATAGTTTCTATCTCCAAGAATTACTGTGAATATTAAACAAAATGTTAGGTAGTCATAGCTCTCCCTGTATGAAATAGGAGACAGATACTATTATCAGCCCTGCACCAACTCAAGCTTCTAATTAGGATCTTTTTATTGAAACAAGCAGAAGCTACCTCGTTTAAACCTTATATCATCTTGATTTCTTTCAGTCTTCATCGTCTAATATTCTTGAAGGCCTATGTAAAAACTAGACCAGCATTCTCCCTACACAATGGTGAAGGTTTAGGAAGTAATATATTACTATGAGTTAAAGGCTGTGGCTTGAATCTTTACTCTGCCTGTGATGCACTGAATAATTTAGGCATGACTTCTGGACCTCTATGAGCTTCCTTTACCTCACCTTGAAAATTAAAATGGGAAGAGCTAACATACAGCGCTGGTGTAGCAACTAAACTGGCAGGGTCCTCACACTGGTGCCTAGTGCTGTGCTCTTCTAGAGTGAATGATAACAGTTTATGTCACAGCAACCCCTCTCTCTTTTAACTGAGTGAATACACATGCTGAAGCCTTGATGGACAGTTGGGTGCGTGCAGTATCCCTGATATCCCTGTCCAGCCCTGTTGCTGCCTGACTTACAGCACCCCCTTTCATGAATCGTGAGACCCAAGGGAAGGCCTCGTGTTTCTTATCCTCTGCCCCCTGCTTTCCCCACTCCCCACCTTGGAATCCTGATTCCCTTGGCCTCTATCCTTTCCACACATGCTTGATCTCCCTGGATCTTCTCAGTGACCACCTTCCTGAAATGAGAACATGCCAAGCATTTTAAGATTCTTGTTGGTCTATATTTCATGCTTTCAACATATAATTTGAGTTTCTCCTATATTTAGTATAGAAAGATGACAGCAAGCTATTTTATAGTCTTCAGTATTATTTTTAAATGGTACTGTTTTCACAGGCCCCTCCCTCAATGACTTTTCTGTACATCCCTGTTTCTGCTATGATACCCAGAAAACTATTGTGAAATTATTCAATCGCAATCCAGTAAACTCTTCATGGTGATGTTCTGGATTGATCGTCACAGAGAGTCTAGCCTGAATCTCTCTTTCCTGCTGTGGTCCTTCCCTACTCTCTGATAACTCCTTTCATGGACTGTTTGACCCAGTAGAGAGCTTCAATAAACTACTGCTGATTTTCTCCATTGATTTTCTAGACTGATTTTCATGGAGCTCCTGTGCCATCTGACCCTCAGGTTGCACCATTTATTTCTTGGCCTCTGCACAAGCTTGTTGTTTTTGTTTTTTTCTCTCTGAGAGGTTCCATCTGCTTTACAAAAGTTACCTCATGAGTCATTCCCTCCTTGGCCCCCTTATAAACTGTGGCTGTCGAAGGGCTGCCCTCTGTGGGAAGCACAAGTTAGGGGCCCTGGGGCAGTAAGGTACTGGAAACAGGTTCGGGGTTCTCAACCTGAAGTAGCTCAGGCTTCTAATTTCTCCAGCACACTGAGAAATTCGACAGGAGCAGCTGTGCTTTTTAGAAAGAGCAAGTGCTTTGGAACCAGATGTGACTGGGCTTTTGTCCAAGTTCTGCCTGTCTTGTATTTGAGACCTTTGGCAAGATGGGGGACATTTCTGAGTCTCCATTTCTCTTCCAGTAATACAGCAAAGGCAGTACCTGCTGACCAGGGCTATCGTAAAGTAAAAACTACATGTAGAGGCCGCAGCATGGAGCTGGCTCAGAGTGCCATGTAACACTATGATGTTCCAGCCTCAGAGAAATTGGAATTCTGATTCCCCACATACCCCTGCTCAAACAGAACACAATAGAAATGACTGATTCGTACTCCCAAATCTTAGCAAATAATTTTCCAACCACTTTCATACCTTTGAACAGACTATGTGTACAAGTTGGATTACTTTGCTGTTCTTCCTCAGGAAGGAAGGGGTACTTGATAGAAACCACCTGTGAGCAAGGGCTATTCGTGCTATTTCCTGACAGCTGGAAAGAAGTTTCAAAATTATCTTTCTTCCTTGACTTTGAGTTATCAAGAGCTGGTCGTAAAAAGGGAATTCACTAAGACTATCCTGAAATCAGAATAGTCTGTATTTGTGTTTTTCTGGTCACTGTTTCTAACTGACCTGGTTAAACTAAGTATAAAAGTGTTATCATGAGTAGGTGTTAGGTCGATGTCCCGCCCTCCCATACCCCACTCCCCGGGCAAGACCCTGCAGTGCTGTGGGCTTCAGTTTCCTTGCTTCTGAGCAGAGTCACTACAGTGACTGTTAGTTGCCAAAACCAAGATTTTTTAAAGTATAAAGTTATGCCATGTATATAAAGTGGACCCCAAAACCACAATTCTACATGAATATAAATAATAAAGTGGGTACTGGGCTGGCCAGAGAGCTCAGCAGACTAAAGCACCTACTTAGGTAGAGCACAGGGACCAGGGTTCGATCCCCAGCATGCTGTGTGGGCTCCACTCCTGGGGCAGGTTGAGACTGTGAATGAGACTAGGCGTGGTTGTACGTACCTGTAATCCCAGTGTTTGGGAAGCTGGAAACAGGAGGATCACTATGAGTCTGACCTATGTAATGAGACCCTGTACTAAATACATAAAAAAAAAAAAAAAAAAAAAAAAACGAAAACTGGGTACTTTTCTACCCATAGTTATCAATTAGAAATAACATAGCAATAGAAGTAGTTATTATGGGTAGTTTAAGATATTCTGTATGCCTTAGGACCAAACCAATTTAATACAGAATATTGATTAGGTTCTTTTATTTGCCTTTTACTAATGAGAAAAGAAGAACAGAGGGTTATTGTTCCTCTGGACCCATCATACAACAAAGCAGAGCAGATAATTCTACTGCAGTGCTGTCTCCAGATCCAAGAAGTTCTTTGGCTATATAAGAAAATTCTAAAATTTTACTATTTATTCTTTCTTAAAGACAGCAAGTACTCATGCAGTGTATGCCAGGCAATATGGAGGCTGGGGTTAGGAGCAGAGTGAGCCATGCAGGCTTGATCCTTGTTCCCGAGTTCTTAGCCTGATGGCATAAATGAAGAACCATATGAGTAAAGAGATGCAATAATGTCATACTGCCGTATGGTGTAGTAGTGATCCAAAGGGGCCGAAGAGCAGAACAGGCAGCAGAGGCCTTGCTTGAACTGGATGCATCTAGGTCTCATGAGATGTGGCCTCCTAGGGCTCTAGTGATCCTGTGACTTAGCTGTTAAAGAGTGGTACAGAGCTCCAAGATCAAACCTAGCATATTAGACAGTGAGGCAAACAGAAGATGCCCTGAGTGAGTGGAAGTGGGGAATGTCCTGCCCTGCAGTTGAAGCCTTAAATTCAGACCTCATGCCTACTGTACACTCAGAATGTGAAACAAATGTTGTCTTTGCTGGTCTGGACATACACAATGGATTTCTAATAGGATAGGCTGCTTGGTCTGAAGCTAGAATACCGAGAGGAAGCATTTTTCCCAGAAGCAAATGCTTTTGAAAAGAAGTTGGTGTTATCAGTGGGGTCCCAGTGCTAAGCCTTCAGAGATAGAATTCACATGTATTGCTTTTCTTAAAATAGTACTGTATTGGAGAGGGAACCAATTCATTGGAATTTAGGTAAAGTTGTTGAACTTTTAAAAAGCTGAAGTTTGAATCTTGCTTTGCAATTCATTTCCTCACAGTATAATGCAGTGTCTTAGAAAACCCTTTCTCCACTCCCAGGATATCCTGGGAGCCAAGTTATAAACACCTCCGCACTTTGTTGCAGTCTTCAAAAGCAAGGTTCTTGCAGGTTTCTGCCAGCCTCCACCATTCAATCCCTTTTGATTCTATTTCCTGAAAATGTATTGATTGAACCCATAAAAATAATTTAGAATCCCAATTGGTAGCACACTACATAAACGACAGAATTTCTGTAGATCCAACAAGATGTGTCTTTTACAGAGAATAAGGCCGATCTAAACAAAATGACCCTAAAAGATTATTTTTTGGTGTAGCACTGAGAGGACTGTGGGCTGTGGCAGGCAGGCTGGCACGTGTACCCTGTCCAGGGCCAGGTAGTACATATTTGAGGCTCTGCAGGACATATGACATGTGTGGCAGTTTCTCAGCTCGGCTTTTGTAGCCCAGCAGCCTGAGACAATATGTAAACAAGTGAGTGTGGCTGTGATCCAGTGCAACTTTGCAGGACTTGTCGCAAAAACAGGCGCAGGCTGTGGTTTGCAGGCCCTTGCTGTAAACTACGCAGAGCATGAAATACTTTTTATTAAACATCTAAATTTTTGGAAGGATGTTTACCCAACTGTTTAGCCATCGCCATATATTAGGGAGTGCTTTTACTAACATTTGATACGCCTTAAAAAAGCAATGATTACTTTCATTGCAGCAAAAACAACGAAGGCACTAGCATTTTAATAGGAAATCAGACTGTGTACCAATTTTGGCCCGGCTCACTCTAAATACATAATATTTAAAAATGCAGTAATGCTCTGGTTCACAAATGGTTCTGTTCAAAAACGATTCAGTTCTCAAACAAAAGTATTTGACAAAATTTTCTTTCCATCCCAAAGTCCGTATTGGAAGACACATACAGCCAGGGCCATTTTCCCCCACACTGTAAAACAATTCAGTTCATGAAACTGAGGAGCCCCTTGGCAGGCTGTAGCATTTCCTTCTTTGGAGGTAGCAACCAGGAATACAGAATTAAACCATTTATGTGTGTATGAGTTTTCCCCCCAGCTCCAACTCAATTAAATTTGTAAAAGAAGAGTGTAATTACCCCCCAAAGCAGACAAGTTTTCAGCCTTAAGAACATCTAGCTATCAAGTACACATCTGTTTTTGGTTATACTTTGGTCTTATCTCTGGAAGATGGATTTTGGTGCAGACTCTTAGAGAACACAGAAGTTAAACTCTCAACATAATGCAGGTCTGGTATGATATTTCTGCGCAACCTCAATTTTTCTTTATCAGAATAGTACCCTCATTTGTGCTATGTAGTATTTATAAACTCCGTGGAAATAACAGAGGCTTATGTACAAGTTTGTTCTGCCTGGTTACCACCTTTGCCTCCTGACAGTTTTGAATGTGTGGTTTGAGCACTAGGTCAGTGGTCAGGCATAATTCCCTAGGTTTCTTCTAACCTTGTTCTTCCCTTTTCCTGGTCCAGCTGTTGATCGTGTGGAATATCTCTCAAGGCTCAGAGCCAGGGCTGGTCTTAAAAAAAAAATGAATTGTGGTAATTTAACCTTTAAGTTTCCATATACTGGTCCAGTTGATATCAAGAAAGTTAAAGTACAGCCCGGTAAGAGTTCATTTTAATGAAAATATAAGCAGAAACTAAACTCTTAAATATGTAATGGCCTGGCTTATGTGGTACTCCATACTACCATGCTGAACATTCTGCCCATTAGGGACACCAATAAAGACTCCTTTCAGTGGACTTCAAACAGCCTTAAGGTGGAGTAAAGACACAGCTTCTGTTTTACTTTTGGCTAGAGGAAAGTTTCTAAAGGTTTCAACTGAAATAGACTTTCATTTTCAGATAAAGAACTGTGGATGGCCAAACATACATTTAGTGAATATATCTAATAATTCCATCAAATTACTAAAAAATTAAACCATTTATATTTTAAAGCAATTATGGCTGGAATTCCACTATCTTTCTACAGGTATGATAAATTCTCTAATATCAGTAGACATACAAGTTTGTTCACTATTTATGATTCTAGGGAAAAGTCTTAGAGGAGAATAAAATACTTTGGCACCTGTATTTGGCAAAGGCCTCAATTTTTTGGCAAGTGTGGTGTATTAGGGACTCACTAACATGCTGCGTGATTTTAGGGAAGCTCGTTCATGACTGTGACATTCTGTGGAGTGTTGACAACACAGAGGAATCTTTTCAGCACTGTTCACTGTCTCAGGACCATCTTGAGGATTCCTATCAGTACTCTACATTCTACAAGTTTGGATAATTTACTATACCATCTATAGTCTTAGTGCACATTAACTTCATTGTAATCTTGCTAGCAAGCGTTTTGTACCACTTTTAAAATTTTAAACCAGGTGTGGTGGTGCATGCCTGTAATCCCAGCACTCAGGAGACTGAGGGAGGAGGATTGCTGTGAGTTCGAGACCAGCCTGAGCTACAAAGTGAGTTTAAGGCCAGCCTGAACTGCATAGTGAGACCCTGTCTCAAAAAGACAAAAAATAAATAAAATAAAATAAAATTTTAGTCATTCAAATGACTGGAAATGGCACACACTTGATTGAGTGTTGTTTTAAATTAGTTGTGAGCTTGAAGAATGCACAGCTTGGGCTCTAAGTCAAGTACAATTTCGATTTCATGTCACCTCAGATTTTTTATGAAAAAATTATTTCACAAGGGCAGGAAGTAGAATTACATACAAGAGGAAACAATGCTTTCTTTACAACAACAGCAAAAATAATCCCCCCAGTTTAGAGCAAAAACTATTTGAGAACACTGTTTCCATGACACATTGCACATTGATAATGCAGTAAAATTTTAAATGTTTGGACTGAATTGCTCCATCCCATTTCTGAGGAAAATCTTCAATTTCTCTTTCTTTATCCTCATTCCAATTGCTGCATATTTGTTTGTGCCTCTATTTCATGTTGGGGATAACACCTTCTGAGGCAGAGTCGTGCCTCTCTAGTCATTGTGAATAGTTAATGCTGAGCGCTTTAAAATATAAGCCACTGTAGAAATACAGTGGGACAACCACAGCAAGAATGCCTCACGGTGAAATGGAGACAGCAGATGACTCCTTGAGCTTTGCTTAGTGCTAGTAAGCAGCACTAAGGTAAAGGCTTAGCTGCTGTCTGCAAGGCTTTTGGTTACCATAATGCAATACCACAAATGTAGGAGCTAAAAGCATCATTTTCACCCACTTCTGAAGACTGAAATGTCAAAGGCTGAGGTCCGTCAGGGTTCGGTTTATGACATGAATTCTCTTCCTGCCTTAAACTCAGCTGCTGTCTCTGTTTATCCTTAGGTTCTGGGGTTCTGAGGACTCTTCCTAGAGATATTTTCCAAGTTTTTCTGCTCAACCAAGATGTCATGGTTTGTGTCTCAATGTCCCCCACCCAAACCCCTCTTGAGGCTACAGGGCTTTTTCAGAGGTGGCTGGATCTGCAGTGTGTGATCCTGGGATGAAGGCTATGTGATTAGTACCTCAGCTTACTGATTGGATTGACAGTTCTGGCTAGGATTAAAGGTGGGAGTGCTGCCCCTGCCATAGGCGGGTAGTCTGCATAGGATTAACGGGCAGAAAGAAGCTTACCTCTTCTCTCTTGTTTTTGCTGTCTCCTGCCACCATGGACTGTTGTCCTCTGACATGTGCCACCGTGCCTTGCAGCCAGCAGATTAAGGGCTGAAGCCTCTACAGACTAAGCTAACCATGCCTTTTACACATTAGCTTTACAGGTCCAGCAGTGAGAAAAGCAACTGAAACAAAAAAATTGGGTAAAACAAGTACAAAAGGTAGTAAGGGATTATATTTATCAAAGGAAGAAAATGAAACAAACTCTGCAGAGTAAGTGCAGGGCAATTAAAAGTACTGTCAAAAAGAAGTATGCTTTGTGCAAACATCATATTATTTACCTGAAAGAGTAAATAAAATCTGAAAGGTACGATAGACACTGTGAAAGGGAAAGAAATTGCTCAAAGGGAAGGTACAACTTGGATGAGGGAAAGGACAGTAGAAAGAAGAAAGGGAAGAAGGTGTCTATCTGTAGATAGATGATATAGATATAGATATAGATATAGATATAGATATAGATATAGATATAGATATAGATATAGATATAGATTCAGGATAGCTTTGATAATTGTACTGTTGATTTTTGCTGGTCTATTGAAATAAGCAGTTATTACTTATTTTTTCTTATTATTAATTTCTTGTAACCTTTTAAAACAAAATTTTCATGTTTACATCTGGTAACCTAATCTACTAATTGAAAGACAACATTATGGAATATAACAACCATGGTTGAATTTCTATTTTTTTGGTTAGTGAAATTCTATATTATTCCTAATTTTTGGGGGGGATTCCTGTGAGTATGCGTGCATTTTTACTGCTTTTTTTCCTCTTTTAAAAAGTATACTTGCTGGGGATATAGCTCAGTGGCCCAGTACCTGCCCGGCAGGCTCTACAGAGTACGGTCAGAACACAGTGAAAGGAAAATATAGGGCAACAGATATAGCTCAGAGGTCTAAGCTCCCGCCTAGCCAAAGACAAGGACCCAGGTTGGATCCTAGTAACCCTAGTATCACATGCTGTGCTGCCCCCACCCCGGGCATGCTGAGCTAGCTATCAAGACTTTGCCTGTAATCTCAGTGCTGGGGGAGGCAGAAACAGATCACTATGAGTCCAAGCTGCATAATGAGATGCTGCACCAAATACATAAGATTAAAGAGGAAGGGGAGGGAGAGGGAGAGGAGAGAGAGAACACAGTGGCCAAGAACTTCTATATCTCTCACTCTTAAAGCTGATGTTCCGAATTTCAGACAGTCTTTTCTGATTGGCTTCAGGTGCACAGCTTTGGAACCTGCTCTGTGCATGTGCCCAGGTACCAAAGGATGGACAGACAGGCCACGAACACTTGCCCAGCCAGCCTTCCATACCCTAGTCTGCCCCAATCGCACAGAGACAGCAGGGCACTCTTGTCATTTCCTCTTCTTCAAAGTGTATTAGAAAGTTAGGGTGATAGCATCTGAACTTGGGCATAGACAGGCAAGATTCAGTCTATAGACTGTGGTATGTGGAGAAATTGAGTGCAACATCATGATGCACTTTCTTGCCCTGTTCTTGTCGCAGCTGGACACGTATATCCTGAAATCATCTAAAGTGATCATTGCACCAAGATTTGCAGGCACAGAACTGAGGCCGAGAAAGACAAACACAGAGCAAGAAAGTATGTGTCATTGTCATTTCTTTGCCATCAGTCATTCTGATGCTCAGCTCCCATGTGATCCTGAAGGGCTTGTGGTCCTCATTCTCTCTCTCAGGTGCTAACAGAAATGACTGTGCTTTCATGTGGGCAGTTTTATGGAAATGAGTTCCAACTTCAGAGTGTAAGGCTTGACAATACCTGGAATGCTTGTGGTTGTATGTAGGTGGACTCTGATCCCTGGAGAGGAGGACATAGTTTGGGACCAGATGGGGTGCCAGGTAGCTTGTGCCACTACATAGCAGATGTTGCACCAAGATCCTTTAGAGGACTTCATCCTACCCCTGATGGCGTGGCTTCCACCACCGTGGCTTAGAATCAGTTCTGTCAGCCCAGTGTTTGAAGGACCTCACAGTGGCCAGGATGCTGAGAGACATTTTCATCCATCCCCTTCTAAATCACACGTTTATACCTTTACTGTCTGGAACTAGAAAGATGGAAGGGATCAGCTGACTCTTACATCTTCTATAAGGTGATACAGACCTTGTGCTATACAAGGTTGGATGTAGGACATCTGAAATATAAGAAAGCGAAACAATTTTTGCATGACTCTCCAACATGGAATCTTCTATAGTTGAAGGTGGTTTTAAACCAAGAAAGATTTCTTTCAACTAAACATTCGTCTTTCAGCCTTCCCTGGAACTCTGTGGCCCATAACCAGACCAGTGAATGGCATGGCCTTTCATTCTCGCATTCAGAATGAAACCCAGCATTAGATTTGCTCCTTTCACGGATGCTGATTTTAGTTTTCTGCTCTAGTTGTGAGGGGGAGACATGCAGTGCTTGGATGCTTCAGCACAGAAATCGGTTTCACTCACCTATTGCCTACGGTGAAGAGGGCCACCTCAGGCTGCTCTCAGGGATGATTCCCGACCATGTTGCAAGGACAGGAGCCTTGGCTCATTCATAATCTAGCTGCCAAGCTGGATCATGTACCTGCATCTGAGCATTTGACCATGTGGGGTCACTTTTTTACTTGTAGAATTAGCAAATACAGTAGCCACAACCTCAACGAAGCACCAGTTATATTTATCTTAACTAGAATAATAAATTAGTCAAAAGCAATATTTTGTCACCCATTATATGACTCCTGAGATTTCCCATCATCTGTTCTCAGCCCGTGCCCATCATCTATTCTGTAGAGAAGAGCCAAGAAGTTTGACAACTGGTGTTCCACAGGTGAGATGTGTGTAGATCCTCTTGTAGTCTCTGACACCAGACTTTCTACCACTTTCTGCTTTAGTACCAGATTTGTAGATCCTGCAGACCAGGATATTGCCGCGAGGCATAGCCCCTAGGTGTTCTTCATGGATTAAAGACAGATAAATATGTCCCTCTGGTTTCTAGCAAGCAGCAAGAGAAGGTGACAGTGGGTTTGAAACTGGCTAGTCTTGAAGAAGCCAGGAAAGGTAGGGACAGGTGGTCACCCCATTTGCAGCATTCATTGGTCTTCCCTCAAGTGGACAAGAGAAGACAGAGGACTGAATTGGCCCATCATCTTTTACTGAAACTTGCCCTATGTCCTTCTGGCCACAGATCCAAGTCCACTTCCACTGTCACACAGCAGCATGGGCTCCATCACTGTAAGTGACCGTGGCCAAAATGAGTGTGTGTCAGGGAAAGTGTACGCTAAGTATCAGGACGAGCATGTGCGCTCAGAGCGGGGCTCTATTGCTTCTTCCTTGGCCAGGATAGCTCCATGATACTAGTGAGCAGACAATGGTAGGGTCCTTGTGAGGTCTTCTACTCCATCCTCTACCCATTTCCTTCCTCCTAAAGTTCTCATTACTGCGCACTGTCCCTGCTATGGCTTGCTTTGGTTTTCTCAATCTCTTCCCACAGTAATATGGCAAGACATGCTCATTCAGATTTTACCTTCAGCTTTACTAATTTTTTCTTGCTATCTAGAGACTGGCTCCGAGCCTGTTCACCTAGCTATGTCTCCAGCCACTTTCTTTCTTTTATTTTGAGATACAATCTCACTAAGTAACTAAGTTGGCCAGGCTGATCTCAAATTTATAATCTGGGTCAGTGTCCCAGAGTACTGGGATTATAGGAATATACCACTGTGCCTGGTTGACTTTACCAATGTTTTATTTCTTAACAAAACCTGTTTCTCCCTCCTTTGAGTATTGCCTATATTCTACCCCAGTAAGGTCAAAACACCAGTAAACCCATCTTTCAGTGTGGACAGGCTCAGAGTGCAAATTTCAGTGAACACCTAACATGAGATTTTTAAAAATACATATTTTAACATCTGCAATGTGCACTAGATTCTAAACACCAGGGAAACTATTGCAAAGGGGAAGCATATAAGAAATATGGCAAGAGCCAGGGAAATATCTCAGTAGAATAAGTGCTTCCTGGCAAATGCAAGGTCCTGAGTTCAATCCCTGCTACTGCAAAAAAAAGAAAAATATATATAGCAAGCATGAGGACAATAGCAAAGGAAATTTTTTCTTGGGTACATTTTTGCTAAGCCTGTGCCATGAGAAGTTTAGAGAATATTGGATAAATTCTCTATAACGCACCAAATTTCTTGTTACTAAATTTCACAGGACTGTGGATTTATTTGCTTAATATTTCCATGTAATTTTTACTTAAAAAGTCTTAACTAAAGCCAGGTTCTAATTTCCATTTCTACTTTACAATTAAAAAAAAAAAAAACAAAACTTCTGCTGCTTCTCAGCATGATGGGTCTGCACTTGTGGGGTCTGTGCCATGTAAGGGATCAATTTAAAATATCTATGACAACTTTTTAAAGAGTCTTTGCAGAGTAATTTCCTAGACAATTAGCTTCAAGCTGTAGTCACTATCAGAAGTGTAAGCTGCCTCCTGCTGGAAGGATTATCCTGCTCCTCAGATGTGAGGAGAGGGTGGAGACCATTTCAGATGCTGTGATTCTCGCACAGCTATTTGCTGGTGATCCCTGTGCCCCAGTAGCTGGGATTCAGTTGCACTTAGCTGACATTTACATCTTTTAGGATCCAGACTGGGCCTTTCAATTCAGCTCAATTAGGGGCAGGAAATAAGCATCTGTTATGTTTAAGTTTCCTGATGTCTTTCTTTCGAATCTGTTATTTCCCTAAACCAGGTGCTTAGTTCAGCAGAGCCTGAAAATAAAATAAAAAAAAAAAAAAAGGAAAAGAAAATCAACATCAAATGATCTCCATGGGATACTTTACAGAAAGCTATTATGAAGAAACTCTAAAGAGCACACACAAGGGTTTGGAACAGAAAAGGCCTGATTTCTTTCCTGCCCTTTAAAGTGTTCTTAATAAGGAGGGTAATAGCCCCACCTGGACTACACAGTGTGTTCAGGGATTTTCCACTACTCAGTTCAGTTAAAGTGTCATAAAAATCAGGTTGCAGGGATGTTCAGTAGCATACAGGAAAGAGCAGCATGGATTTGCCTCCTGACTTGGAATCTAAAGACTCTGGGTAAGTTGTGCATCTGCTATAAGCACTGGAATTTTTCTCTATAACATGGGGATACTAACATTCATTTATGAACTTTCTCAGCTATTGGGAAATCAAGCAACAAAGCAACAACCACCAGACCAGTTGCTGCCCTCAAGAAACTTACATTCCAGCAAGGCTGATCATTAGTTCTTATTGTCACTGTCTTCTAAGTGTAGACCCTTTAACCTCAAAATAAACTTAAGCCTTGTATCATACATTGATTTAATAGTTCTCTTTTAGTGTCATCAGAAATCCTTGGAGAGCAGGGTAGATAGCTCAGTGGCACAAGTGCCTGCCTGGCAAGCACAAGGTCCTGGGTTTGATCCCTGGCACTACAAGAAAAAACTAAGAAAGAAAGAAATCCTTGAAGGACAGATACCAATCTTTTCTCTTTTCTCTTCTGGATGTGAATTTTTTTCTTTCTGTACATTAGCTTAGTTTATGTATATTCCCAGTGAAGAGCCCACGTAGCTCTGCTCATGAGTCAGATAACTCTATGTTTTGGAAAGACAAATACTAATAGAAAGACAGAGAATTTAATTTAATTACACTTAACAGAGTTCTCCTAAATGAGATGGATACACGAGTGTGATATAGGCTGACTAACCCTCAACTAAAATGTTTAATGCCAGAGTGTATCAGGATTTGATATACTCTGTACATGAGTCAAGCCAAGGGTCTGCAGAATTTTGCCAACAGAAGGCTATTGGATGAACATATGGTTGCCTGTCATTTGGGACCATAATTGCAACCTAAATTATTTAAAATTATCTTTGTACTGTTCTCTTTTATTTTAAAAAGAGAAACACAAAGAAGAAAACAATAAAAACATTATAGAATTTCAAATCAAGGTGATGAAAATAGTTGTTACAACACATACTATTATCTTCAAAGTTATTGCTTGGATCACCCAACATAGGCATTTAAAATGTATTGCTGCTTCAGAACTTCAGTACTTCTTGTATGAAGTACTTTGGCAACAACCCCACTAGGATTTCACACAGGCTCTGCCACCCCATAAGATCTGCTTTCTGCCTTATCTCTTAGCCCTTCTCTCCTCCAGGACAGCGCTGGAGACTTTGCCTTGCAAACTCACACTGACGGATCGACCGCCACCCAGGCAGGTTAGCCCTAATCTCATATCCGTGGCGCTCCAACATCTCAGGCTTTTTCAGTCCTGGCACCATCCAACCAGTAGCAAATTTCATACCTTGAAACTTTGCTTTGTACACATTTTAATAATGTAGTACTGAACCACTTTCAGGCTCCATTTATATGTTATATAGAAAACATACAAGAATTTTATGTTGAAGGTTGATGTCTCATTTTTTACATCTAAACATCTCAAATTTTGTGGAAAAAGCATTCAAATCCTGATACACTCTGGCATTAAACATTTTAGTTGAGGGTTAGTCAACCTATATCACACTTATATATCCATCTCATTCAGGAGAACTCTGTTAAGTGTAATTAAGTTAAATTCTCTGTCTTGCTATTAGTATTTGTCTTTCTAAAACATTGAGTTATCATTTTTATTCTTTAGCCACTGACAGCATTCTTCACAATCAGGGATGATTTTGACACACACAGGTCAGGAGGACTGGTCCTGGCACAGAAGAAAGCCAGCCACAAGCTGTCATCCCTGGCATTGTTCTGGGCTTAAATGTGCTCTTAAATTTGTTCTGCCTGGTGTGCTCTTGAGTCAAGATGGAGTTGAAAAGGCGGAACTGGAGAAGGGGTAGGGCAGTGTATGAGCAGACAGGTTAGCATGCTACAGCTGGGAGATTTGAGTTGCTAAGATGGCCCTTAAATAAATGAGAGCTCTCAGTAGCACTTGAGGCTCTTACTTGTGGCCTGAAGAGCAAGCAAGCTGCAGTTCAGAATCCCAGGTGCTAATTACAAAGGTTGAGAAATTCCTTTGCTTTCTCCTTTGCGCCTTTGGAAAGATGTCTGGTTAGTGGCTGGCTTAAGGATAAGTACTAATACCCAATCAGCAAGCCTTTACAGGGCACAGGCTTAGGATAAATGGGAAACGACAGCCTCTGCCCTCTGGAGATGGTGGAGATAAGTACAGCATTGTATTATGCCAGCCTGGGAGCCCACAGAGTGCTTTGGGAAACATACACCTTCAATCCACTGGCTCAGAGTGTTTTATCAGCACTTTACTAATGTGGTTTCCAATGAAGGTCAGAAAGTTAAACTTATCACCCAGCAGCCTGGGTTGATAGTTCATATCTTGATCTTATCACTGGGCCTCTTTTTCCCATTCCAATTGCTTTTTGAGGGCCTAGAACTGCTCACTTGGGGAAAATATTTGCTGCGAGCAAGAGCCTAAGTAAAAATAAAAATCAAGTTATATAAGGTAGAAGCAAAATGTTCAAAACAGCATCATAGTTAGAGCCCCAAATGTGGATTTTGACCCATGCATTCCTATCAGAACAATGTGACCCAGTAACAGAGGCCCAAGTCCTTTTTTTTTGCCATTGGTTCCCATTCTCAGACAGCAAAGAAAGCCTGTTTTAGAACACGTATCTATCAAAGTAATTCTCTACCATTCAAGTATGGTAGATGGCCCAGACTCAAAGACTCTATTGACTCTTAGCTTGAAATCCGAAGAGGTGTGCTGCATAATGTCCTGCAGTAGACCCATGGGATTCACTAGCAAGATCACCTAATAATCAAACCCTTAAACTCTTGAACATGACAGTAAATAATTTCTTCAGTTTGTTCATATAGAATGCAGAGTTGTCAGCAGCAGAACTGATGATGTTTTGAGCCAGATTAAATTTTTGTCCACTATATTCTGTGCCTTGTCACAGGCTCAACAACAGTACTGCCTGGGCCACTACGTCCATCTAAAGTAACCAGCAGTATCTTCAAACAATGGCCGTGTTCCTGGGAGGCCAGTGTATCTGTGTCTAGGATAACCACCACTCATGCAAAATAAGCTAAGCCTTTTGTTTGTAGGTGGTGTTAGGTACTTGGGAGAATTTAGGTACTTATGTGACATGTGGGACCATGAAATCTATGAATCACAAATGCTGGGTTGTCTGCAGTGTTTCCACCCAATTTGCTGGATTTCCTTAGACCTGAAACTCATAGTGTGAGGTTAACCTTAGTGCATGTGTGTGAAGCTCTGCTTCCCAAAGATTCTTAGAATCCCCCTCATGTAGGAAATATTAACATGTCAAAGGACACAGGTCAACTGGAGTGCTCCATACATTGGAAATTAAGATTTTCCTGGTACCTAACATCATTTCTTTTGTTGAATATGTGAATTGGCATTGTGAGGACAGAGCCTGGCACATAACATGTGCTCAGAGAAGTCACAAGGAAGAGAAATCATCCTCTGGGAAGTAAGGCCAAGCTGTGGTGATCATGGAGTTGCGGGCAGAGCCCCACCAAGTGCTGGGGTTCCCCTAGCCTCAGTCTTTATTCTCTCAGAGCCACTAGCTGTAATCCTGAGAAGTTGCTCTATGATTCTGTTTCATAATCTTTATTTATAAGGTTTGCATTTTAACAGTGCATAAGTCATGCTGTTGTAGAGCAGATGGAATAAACATGAAAACTGGGAACCTGGTACATAGTGAATTAAAGTTAGAGCCATTGTCATAACCACCACTATGGGGTGTTCAGCAGATTTATTCAGGTTCTCAAGTGGATAAGATTGAGTTCATCATACTCTTACATTACTGGCATATTTTTATTGTTAATCCCAACAAAACTCTCACTTTAGCAGCAACATACATCCTTTTTTTTTTTTTTAGCAACATCCATCCTTTCAGTCCTATGCCCCACTCCTAGTCCTTTCCCCCATCACATGAAATCTCCTACCGTTCTTGAGAACCTTTCTGTTGATTTGTTATACAAAATATGTTTTCTCTATGCATTGCCTCAATTTACATAGGTCATAGTTACATCAAGTGAGTTTTCTCATTCTTTCTGCCCAGCCCATTACTGCACACACAGCCACTCCTGCGTGGGTGGACCACTGTGCACGGGCATCAGCACATCTTACCCGGGTATTCTCAGAAAGCCAATGGCCTCTGGTTCTCCACAGGTAGAACAATCAGGACTCTCCTTCCTCACAAGCCCTTCGGATGTGTATCTGGATGCAATTAGAATAGAGTTTTCACATTCCTCTCAAAAAGCTGAGATAGGACAGCTTGCCAAAGCTTTGGTCCTCAGCATGTTAACATCACTCTCGCCTGGCATCTCTTTCAGAGCAATAAGATTATCATAGCAACACCATGACCTTGATAAATATAAGCATTTACTGAACATTTCTTTTTACAAGCTACACACTATGCTAAATATTTTAGCTCTCCAAGAACACCCCCACACTTGGAAATTTTCTGGGAATATTTATTAAATTCAGTGTATGGTTTTATGCTTAAGGTTGTCTTTTTGTCAGCAAAAAGGTTACTAAGTACAATGAGCAAAAAAACCAAGGCATACAGTAAAGCCCACCCAAAAGTAGATGCAGCAGTTCAGAATTTTCTCTGAGAGGAGACACAGACAGCCCTCGATTGCACCCAAATCAGGCTGGGACAACTTGCACGACTCGTTTCCAACTGATCAGGGAAAGTCATTTTTAGGGCATTAGTCACAAGCAGTCTGCACCAGGGATATATTGCACTTTCAAAAGTCTGCGTTCAGCATAAGCCATAGTGTTTGCACAACAGTGGAAATATAAACTGCCTTGACTGCCCCCTCTAGGAATCGTGGGGGAAACGTATTGTTTGGGAAACAACATGTTCAGCCGCAGGCCTTCTCATAAGCAAAGTTTACCAAGGATTCCAATTGGAGCCCTATATTAAAATTTTTCTGCACATTCTTAACTATTTTGTATCAACACAAAAGCAGGTAACAGTATTCTCATTGCCAACATGAGGAAATGGAGACTGAGAATTTAAGTAACTCACTGAAGATCACACAGCTCAGAAGAAAAGGAACCAGACATAGCCTGGCTTCCTAGAAAGCAACCGTTTTTTAAAACTGACTTCAAAAATAGGCCACCTCTGTGCTGTGCACTAGGGCTCATCCCTATTCATTAGACATGCAGGATTGGCTAATCTGTCCTTGCTGAAAATAGCTTGCCTTGTCATTTTCTTACTTTGGAAGAGGTTCTAGGCAACCTTAGACTTTCAAACTGACATAAGGACAGATGTGGGCATTGGTATAGTCTGAGCCTGGGACTTTTTTCTTGAACTTGTTAGGCGGAGAGCCTTCGAAACCACAGAAACTAAATTTAAAATATTGAAACTTACAGGAAATGTCAAGTTAGATTAATCAACCTGTGCATCTCCTTTCCGGTTGAAAGAGAAGAACCAGTCTCTTGTGTGCAGAACATTCTTTTTCCTTGCCCACCCCCATCATAGGTACAGACACTAGTACTTAGGTTGCTAAATTTGCCAAATTTTGTCTGTCCTGTTAGTGATGGAGAAGGGGGTCAGCCTGGAAGAAGCCAAACTGTGGTTTATTCATGTGCTGTACCTCCATCTCCTGAACCCTGTTTATGGCTTTCCAGGGTAAACCAGGTTAAAGAAACAGGTCACCACGAACTAAGCAGGAGACTCATGCTGAAATTCTAACTCCACCCTGATCTGGCCTGCTTTAGCCTTTCTGGACCTCTTTGCCTCAGCTTTCTTGTTTCTTAAATGAGGATATCAATTTCTGCTTTAGGCAAGAACAGTTTTGTTGTAGACATTCTGTGGAATAGAAAATGTGAAAGTCTTTAAGATAGGTACAAAGGGGCTCACAGCAATTATTCTTCCTTTGGTTGCATGTATTTTCAGGGCAAAAGATCTTGACTCAGAGCATAAAACTGAAGATTCCAGGAGTTGGCCCATCATCCCTTTCAGCTTGTTGCAAAAATTTCAGTGTATTTCTGCGTCCCGTTTCTTTAGGCCACCTTTATTTTTTAGTACACCCCTTTCTCAGAAGTGTCCCCTTTGTGGTTACAGGATGGCTATAGCTGTTGTTGGCTTACTGTCTCTCTGAATATCAAATGTTGAAGGAAAGGGAGGAGATAGTGTACTTGCGCCAGAGAAAAGATTTTCAAGCTTTCAGTTTGGACTCTAAAATTCTGAACAGCATAGTGCCTTTCTAGCAGGGGCCCAGTGGGTGCATCATCTCATGGCTGACAGTGTCACCATGGCAACAGTGCCTGAGAAGGAAAGACTGCATGGCCACAAGGAAGCAATAGTGAAAGGGTACAAGTCTTTGTGTCACTAGTCCCTTCTCTTTAAGGTCCCCTGCCACTCAACATCACCACACTGAACTCCAAGACTTCAGCACTTGGAACCTTGGGTTCAATCCTCAGGCCACAGGTAGATCAGAGCTTGCAGTGCACAGCATGTAGTCTTACTGTATATGTTTGGTCTCAGTGGGGTGACACGCCCAGCTACAAACTTATCTCTGCTACTAGGAGCCACTGGATGTTCACTGGCTAGGCCTGGGCAACATGCCACTTTGCAGCTTAGGACGGGGCTGGTAGCATTAGAACCCGCTGGGAGGACAGGATAGGTCTTGAAGCAGCTAATACTAAAAGACAGACAATTAAGCTAATAAGAAACAAACAAAAGCCAAGATTTTAAGTGGCCTCTTTGCAATGTTGTGTATGTGTTATCTTATTAAATTGCAAAGATCTAAATGTGTAGTATGTTCCACAGTCTTCCTAGAATGCAACTGGGGAGAAAGAGATCCATCTCTGCTAACATACGGTTGAGCAAGGTGGGACAGCTCCTCACAGATGCACACTTTATTACAGTTGCAGAGGGGATGGACTCAGCTGGGAAGGGCCCCCAACCTCTCCAGGGCTTTTATTTTTCAGCCCTTGTCATATTGTCCCACTTAGGAAAGGCTAACCATATAAGGTAATTACAAAGATAGTATTTAATTAGTTTTGGTTTCAAATCAAGGCATTTGCGGCAGACTTGGCCAGCAATGCTGATGGACGTTAATGAATGAAAGCGTGTGATTAAAACATCTGTCACTGTCAAGCAGGGTCGATTTCAGGGTAAGGACTGGCTCCTTCTGGGAAACGAGATGATGGCCACGGAAAGCCGAATGAGCTGAACATCACGCTTCCGTCGTCATTAGGTGGCAGAGCCGACGGTGGCTGGTCACCAACACGCGCTGGTGAGCAGTAATGAAGTCGCCTCCAGATCATTGCAGCATGGGTTTTCCAGGCTAATTAGCTAGACAAAGATGCTAATTTAATCAAAGAAACACATATTCATTAAAGGTATATAGGGGAGCTGGAGGAGAAAATTGGCTCCGTCATTGAAGAGGTAAAATTATAGCTGCCAAGCAAGGCATATCAGCTTCACAAAAACCACTCTGCAATCCACGGTGTCTCATAGAAAGCAGTCTACCTACACCGAAGCATGGCATGTAGGCTTCTTTTGAGCTAGGATTATCATAAAGGGGAGGAATAAAGAGCATCTATGAAGTGATGTGCAATGATATCTACCCCTGAAGATTAAGGCATTCCTTTGGCAATGTTATTTTATTCTGATTTGCTGACCGGTAGCATAAGAACACCTTTTAGGGATCATCTGGTTCGTGACATTGTATTCACAAGAACAAAATGACACAGAGAGAGGTTCAAGCATGGCTTATGGCCACACAGCCTGACACACCTTTATTTACCCCGGAGACAAAGCTTCTTGTGCAGCTGGCAGAGTGTAACGTGGGAGCTGACCACTGCAAGGGCATGTCACCTCTTGTCACTGAAAGGTTTGCTTTCCTTTTTTTGTTATTTTTTAATAGCTTTATTGAGAAATAGCAATGAGACAGTTTCAAAACTTATTAGTAGGACAGTTTCAATAATTCATACATTGCATATTGTTGTCTTCTTAGTGGTTATACGTAGCACAAGGTCAGGGATTTGACTGACCTTGTCAGATACAAAAGTTACATTTCTTGTTACATAGGTCTTTCTTTGTCTTGGTCTTAACCATTTAGCAGAAAAGTATAAAAATAAGGTATAAAAAGTAAAGCCATATTAATATGTTGAGCTCTAAAAGGCTCAAGTCAAGAACTTCTGACATTGCCAGTCTTACAGATAACCCACTACTATTATGGACCACCTATGATTTTTGGTAGAACCAGGGATTAAATTTAGGTCCTTGTGCTTGCCAGGGAGGCACTTATTCCAGTAAGCCATCTCCGCAGCTGGACTACAATATTTAAATGGCAATGGAATACCCATCTCTGACAAAACTAAACAAAAAAATGGGACACAAATTAAGGACCATTTTGTGTCTGTATATTCAAAATAGTTAGGATAGATGTACAACTACTTTCTCTTAATTCAAAGAATAGAAAGGTTCATACTAATAGTGTTTGTAGACTGATAGGTTTTTGACAGTGTTGCAGCAGAGAAACAGGCAGAAGGAAAATGATAAAGGGGTTTGATTATCTCTGAGGACTCAGAATCTCGGGAAAATAAGGAATTCTCTGGATTAGAACAAAGGGAGGCTGAGGCTTTTATGGCTTTTTTGCCAGGAGCGGAGTTTGAGGGGGGTGTTTAGATATATCTGAAGAGCTGCTTGGGCCCTCCAAGGTAGTGGGAAAGGTGAAAGGAAATTTCATGCTGTGCTGAGTTGGAGAAGAGGGAGGGGTGTGGTTTCTGGGAAGGCAAGCTGTTGTTTTAAGGGCTTCAGCCATATTGGATGACCACCATAATAATTCAGCAATTCATCCTGGGACCAGAACCTATCAGTCACTGTGCTGTCCTGCAGACATCCTCAAATGTTTTTGACAGTGGCCTGATCTCAAAAGATTATAAGGTAATGTGCTTGTACTTGTGAGGAAAATGAAGTCCATACAAGGGAGAATAGAAGTTGGCCACTTATCTGCTGCCACGAGATCATACATGGGAAAGAATGGGAAGGATGTGTCCTTTCAGGGATCAGCTTTGCTGTACCAAGGACTGAACCTCTTTTTTTTTTATTTAATGTATTTGGTACATGGTCTCACTATGCAGCTTGGACTCATAGTGATCCTCCTGTTTTTAGCCTCCCCAGCACTGGAATTACAGGCATGTGCCACCATGCCTGGTCTTGGTCACTGGTTCATGAAGGATTGAACCCTGGTTCCTGCCCTTGCCTAAGCATGTGCCTTGTCCACTGAGCTAGCTTGCTGGCTCTGGACTGAAACTATTTTATTCACTCATTGATTCCAAAAATATATCTGAGGAATGGTTGGGGTGAGTGCCTAATCTAATGTAGGCCAACAATAATGCTTTCTGGGGTGGAAAAGATAAGAAATTTTCGTCTCCAGTGATGCTCCAAGCTACTTTCCATCTAAAATGCCCTTTTTCCTCATCTTGAGGTGAGAACATTCTGGTTGTCTTTCAGCACTTGATTTGAGTGTTCTTGCACTAGATAACTCTCCTGGGCTCACAGAGCAGGTGGAAGTCACCCTACTGTGCCCCCCACTATCATATGCCTACATTTATCATGACAGGTATTGTGCAGATTTAAAAAGCTCATGGGCAGAAATGTGTACTTGTAGAACCAGATGCTCAGAAGGCTGAGGCAGGCGATCTGCACACAAGCCCAGGAGATCCGGCCCAAGCTGTGTAAAATAACATAACCCTTTATTTATTTATTTTTTAAAAAGTAGGTTGCTTGATTACCTACTTCTCTCCCTAGATGGTAGTTGCTTGAAGCTTGGTCCAGGCACTGCTCACTGTGAATTTGCTTGAGCTGCTCGTTAAAAGTTCAAATCGCTTGTCTATGCCCTACATTTCAGTAAAGGAGAAGTGCTCTAACAGCAGTGTTTGGAAGTTTCTTGGGTGATTTTATATACCAGAAGGCTTTAAAACACTTTGTTCTTTTAGGCAACTGAAGGAGGGAGAGGTAAGTTTTTGTTTGAGTTAGAGGAAGCATAAATAAATCATTACAGGTCATATCAAAGTCAGTCATTACTTCTGTGGTAGCAACATTCCCAGGGGATTTGACTTTGCTACATGATCCTATTTCTCATGTCTGATCCTGCAGAAGTTAAAGTGTAATAACATTTTAGAAGAGGAAAGGTGCTTTGAGGATCCTCCCATGTACTCCTATGGATGATCTGAGCAAATTTCAGATGGAGAGGGGCTTGCCTAGGCTCACAGATATTGACCTGGAGGATGGCTTAGAACCTTGTTCCTGTGTGGCTCTGCTGTCCTGCCCTGGTACCAGTCCCCTAGGTAGCCGTCCTCCTCCAAGGTGCACGGCTATGCCTGCTGCAGTACCACTCAAGGAAATAAACATTCTGTCTTTAAAAGAATCACTTCATTAATTGATGCATGATTTCAAATACTCTCCAGCACCACATGCTGTGGGCTCTACCCCTGGGTATGCTCAGCCAGCCACCCAAGATGTGGTGGTTCATGCCTGTAATCCTAGCACTGGGGAGGCTGAAAACTTGAGGACATTTGCTATGAGTGAAAGCTATGTAGAGGCCCTGTACCAAATACAGAAAGTAATAATAAGAATATAATAATAATTTCACATACTTGTGGAGTAGGAAACAATAATGTGATAGCTCCAATCAGTGTAATAATCAAATGAGGGTAGGTTCTACTGAGATAGCTCATTGGTCTCAGTGCCTGCCTGGCCAGCTCAAGGGCCTGGGTTTGATCTCCTGTACCACGTGCCTCTCTGGTCGCACTCCCAGGCACGCTGAGCCAGTGACCAAGTCCGAACGTGGTGGTGCACACCTGTAATCCCAGCGCTGGGGAGTCTGAGACAGGAGGACCACTTCTAGCCCAAGCTGCATAGCAAGACCCTGTGCCAAGTAAATGAGTGAGTAAGTAGATAGATTCTAAAACTTTTTGAAAAATCAAGTAAGAATAATCATTTCTAGTTTCTTAAAAGCTTATCATTTCTTTGTTTTGAGTACACTCAAATTCTTCTAGTTCATCAAATATCCAAGAAATTCTTGTAAATTTGTGAAACTGGGTCATAATTTTAATAGTACCCATTTAACTAATATCCACCCCCTATCTACTGCATTATAAGTAAGCAAGTCACCCAAATATAAAGTACAGAGAAGTTGTTATAAAAACTTTGGGAGCTGATCATTTCAAATCATAACAATCAATGAGGAAACCCAGCCTCCTGGAGCTGGAACATCCTGTGGGTCTTGTGAGTATGGAGCTCACGTCCACACCTAATATGCCTTCCCAGTCCTTCTTTACAGCATGGGCTGCACAAAGCTAAACTTTGCTCTGAGTGATTTGTTTTAGAGAAATATCCAATTCATCCCAAATAGCAATATTCATAGGGTAACAGTTTGATGTAATAGGTTTTAGTCTAATACTTATTTTAAAATACTATTTCAATGGCGATTCTTGTAAGCTATGCATCATTTCACGGGTAAGCAACAGCACAGCCATTGTGCTCTCAGGAACAACTTCCTGATTACTTTGGTTGGAACCTGTCTGCCATCTTTTCATTATATGCCAAAGAGGTAACTTCACACATTTTTTTCAAGAAATATTTTCATGGTCTAACTTAAAAGAAAATAAGCATGCCATCCCTTCATTTCCATGAGGCGATGTCTATGGCAAAGCAAGGTTGACAATCCTCCATTTAAATATCATGCCCAGAGCTATTTGGTCATTTTTGAAGAATGGCAAATGGCATAAAGGTAGTTGTGGTAGCATTCAAGGTCTTTTTGAATGTTTGGCCAATTTTGCAACATGTAAAGGCAGTTTTAGTGCTGTGATTGAAAAAGGTAAACAGGGATCTGCAAAACAACTCAGCAGAGTAAAGCACCTGCTTAGGCAAGTGCGGAGACCTACGTTTGATCCCCAGCACCACATGCTATGGCCAACCCTGCCCCCAGGGTGGGCTGAGCTCGCCAGAGTCCAGGCATGGTGGTGCACACCTGTAATCTCAGCACTGGGGAGGCTGAAAGGAGAAAGATCATCCTGAGTGACTCTAAGCTGCTTAGTGAGACCTGCACCAACCAAATACATTAAAAAGAAAAATACAAACCATGTTGTATTAGCATCTAAACTTTACATTACTGAAAGTGCTCAGCCCTCTTAAGATATGGAAATGATTGACACTTATCTCATCATGGGAGTCATCATTTCACTGCTGGTTGGTTAAGTCTTGACCAGCAAAGGAGATAACAATTTGAAGAAATGAAGAGGAGACCACTGATAACATTCTTTTGGAGGAGGAAGAAAATATAGATGTATTTTTTTAAACTTTGGGAAATGATAACTAAGATCAAGTTTTGGAATCACTGTTTTGGACCAGTTACAAGGGGATGTTTGACTGAGTACTTCAAATTATTTCCATCTGTGCATTTTGTAGATTTGCAACAAAATAACTATGGAAATCCTGGAAGCCTAAAAAAGGTTACACTTAGAAGATGCTTTGGCCTGGCTGGCTTTGTAACCAGAATCTGTTGGGAGTTGAAGAATTGCCATAAGGCCTTCAAATTAGGAGAACATATTTGCCCGATTTGGAGATCGTAAGAACACAAGCATTTTTGGAAAACCATAAATGAGTTAATGTAGTGTTCAAGACAAGCTGTGAATTGGCCTCTCAAAGGAGGTTTGTAGTAATAACCTGCTGTAAAAATTACCACTGCCTTTCCAGCAGCTTCACCATATGCTCAGCCTTTGAGAGCTAGTGTTTGCTGGCAGCCACTGTAGCTTAAGGACCTATTCCTCTGTATGGTGGACATTGGCATCATTCTCTGCGTGCTTTCAGGTGGACAGTTTCAGCCAGGGAGGGACGCCTGTGATAAGTGTAAATGGAGGGATCTGTTCAAAAGATGGTTTCCATGCACAGCAGCAAGAAACACGTGACTACTAAGATATGTTTATATTCCTAAGTGGTGGAAAGGAAACTACTCTGACGGCCTCCAGTCCCTGGAAGCTTTCTTCAGCTTTGCCAGCTTGCTGTTTCTCCTGTTTATAAAATCATGGAGCACCTGTAATCCCCAGCTCAGTAGTTAGCAATTAGTCATTCTTTACTATTCCATTTCTTTTCTCTTTCCCGTCCTCAAGAAAATCTGAACCTGGAAATTTTTTTTTACATGTTAAAAAGTCTTTTTCACCTTAGATAAGGCAGCAAGAACCTTAGCTCAGTGGTAATCCTGGTAGCAACACTCCTATGATCTACCATGGATGGATTGAGTGGATGTGAGGTAGAACGATCTGGTGAAGCTCCACAGGAAGGAAGGCTTGAGCAGTCATAAGAAAGTTACTGCTCTTTCCTTCATTGAACAGTTGAAAGCAAGAAACCAGTAGTTGGCTGAAAATGAGAGAAATCCCAGCACTCATGCCCAAGCCATCTGTCTATGTATCCTCTCTCTTCACCACTAAACTCTTTCCTTTGGTCATGAAGAATAAGAACTGGCAAGCAACTTTTATAAAGAGCCAGGATGCCGAGGACTGTTCTGGGGTTCTGGGAGAGCCAGAGTCCCCTCTAGCACCATGACCCAGTGAAGGGAGTGACCTTTCAGGTGCCAGTCTTCATATAAGGAAACTGAGGCTCTGAGAGGAGAGGCTGGTGCTGTGACACTGTGCTTCTGGGTATACTTGGGAGGTATCTGGGTGGTAGAAAAATATTACTTACTTGAAAACTCTTCCTTGGGCTAACTTATTTCACAAGAAAAAAGAACTCTTCTGTTTTTTCTTTATCTAGCATAGGGTTTCTGTAGCCTTTTATTGTTTTCCCATTATTGCCAAACTAGAATGCCTGCTTTATTTTACTTATTATTGCATAATCACTCCCTACCATGAAATGTTAATATCACAGACATAGGTGAGCGTTTATGCACACCTGTCTTTTTGTTAGTGCACATTTGCAGTACGTAATGATTACATTCCTTAGGGAGAGATAGAACAGGTACAGAATTCGGACTAGTTTTAATTGTTTATTTATTTATTGTTTTAAAAAAATTCAGGTTGGTCAGAGAGCTCAGCAGACTAAAATGCCTGCTTAGGTGGGCATAGGGATCTGGGTTCAGTCCCTGGCATTCTATGCTGGCCTCATCCTTGGGGTTTGCTAAGATGGAGACTGAGATGGGGCATGGTGGTACATGTCTGTAATCCCAGATCTTGGAAGGCTGAAAATAGGAAGATGACTATGAGTCCAATCTGTGCAGTGAGACCCTGTAGAACCTGTAGAACTCTTCTCCTTCCCTTCTTACATCTCTTGGTCTCTTTTGCTCTTGCCAAAAAATCTCTCCATGTCTCTGTTCCTGTCTCTGTCCCTGTGTCTGTCTCTCTGACTGCACTCCCTCACTCTTTCTGTGTGTGTTTTCTACTATCTTTTATTTTGATTTTTTCAATTCATTTATATTCTTTCATTTTTCATTTGAGAAAAACCATGTAATATTTGGTCTTGTGTGTCTGATGTATTTCACTTAACGCTATGGTCTCTAAGTACACCCATTTTCTCATAAATGACTCCAGTTTCTCCTTTAATATGGTAATATCACCACACATTCTTAAAAATCAGTGCATAGTAGAATTTTGATTAAAATAAGAACTCATCGTAGTGGATGCTCCAGTTAACCCAAGAATCCTCTTCGTCTCTATCTTAGTAAATACAGTACTTTGTGCTTGTTTCAGCAGTGCATATACTAAGTATACTACTTTGCTGTGTTATATCAGATTAAGGAGATGATATCAGCAGGAGTTTGCCTTCTGGCCTTTCACTCTTTTTTTTTTTTTAAATTAACTTTATTGAGAAAAAAATTGCAATGAGACAGCTTCAAAACAGGTTGGTAGGAGAGTTACAACAATTAATATATTACATATTATTGTCTTTGTAGCAGTTATTCTTAGCACAAGATGCAGACATGATATCCTGTCCAAACACAGTATAAATCTTTCTTATTGAATTAAAAGAAAGTAGCTACATATCTATCCTAACCATTTTGTATGTACAGATACAAAATTGTCTTTCATTTATATCTTCATTAAGTTTTATCAGAGATGGGTATTCCATTGCCATCCAGATATTGTGGTGCACGAATTCAGCAAAATATTCCAATATAGTCCAGTAGTCCTCAATAGTAGTGGGTTATCCACAGGACTGGCAATGTCCGAACCTGATGACTTGAGCCTTCCACAGCTCAGCATATTAACATAGCTTCACTTTTCATACCTTCTTTCTATACTTTTCTGCTGGATGGTTAAGACCAAGATAAAGCAAGACTTATAAAACAAGAACTGAAACTTTTGTATCTGACAAGGTCAGGCAAGTTTCCTCAGGACTTATCCTGAAACCCTGTATCGCACTTTGTAGATCCTTTGTCAGTGTCAGCCATGTGGATAATCACGGCCATTGCTTGACCAGTTTGCTCTCTGTGAAAGCCTGAGAGAATGTTTTCTCTCCATGTGACTTTCTTTAGGCACATTCTTCATCATCAGTCACATTCCTCTGTGGCCCCATAATCTCCTTGATCTTAACATTGGGGACACAACTGAATTAAATGATGCTACAGTATAGGTTCTCCTATGTCCTGAGTCCTCACTGACTTTGAAAGGCTAGAGCCAAAATATTGGCTGTCCTTGCCTGTTTTTTTCTCTAACTTTTGGTCTGCAAACTTAAGTTGTTAACCCAACAGAAGAGAAGCTTATTATTGCCCTACACATATGCAGATGTGCTTAACCTCACTATCTGTCTGAATATCAAACATCTTAGGCAAAAGATAGAACATGTATTTTCCATCAAGTATTGATATGTTAAACTTTAAGTCTCTGCAGAATATGGAAAAAGAGTAAAAATATTTTTTTAAAATGAATTAACAGTTATATATTTTTATATAAGTCCTAAATCTCATAGGAGATCTATCCTGGAAGTCAATGATGTTGTTTCTCACTGAAATGAAATTTATTTTTTATTTTTATGTATTTAGTACAAGGTCTTCAGGGTCTCAGTACACAGATTAGACTCGCAGTGATTCTCCTGTTTTCAGTCTCCCAAGTGCTGGGATTGCAGTTGCGCACCACTATGCCCTATTTCAGTCACTCAGTGCACCCTGGTGGTGGGGCCAGCACGGCATGCCAGGGATTGAACCCTCCTCCCTGGGTCTGCATAAGCAGGTGCTTTAATCCACTGAGCTATCTGGCTGGCCCTGAAGTGAAATTTCTATCACATAAAAGTAATCATTTTACAGTGAGTTAGGTAGAGGCATGTCATGGATTCAGAATGTCCAAACACAGTTGCCAAGACTCCAGCATTTAATTGCCCCAGAAAGAAAGCTCAGAGCCATTACATAGTTATTCCCCGTGCCACTGCCCTTCCACCTGTGAGAATCACCAACCTGTATCTCTCTCTACAGCAACCTGTATCTGCTCCAAATATTTCACACAAATGGAATCATATCATCTGTGGTTCTTTTTCTTTAGCTTACCATACTGCTTGATCCCTCAGTCCTTAATCTCAGCTTCTCAGAGCCAGGGAGATAGCTCAGTGGATTAAAGTACCTGCTTAGGCAGACCCAGGGATGAAGGTTCAATCCCCAGTTCTGCCAAGACAAAACAAAAACAGGAAGATCACTATGAGTCCAACTGTGTAGTGAGACCCTGGAGACCTTGTACCAAATCCCAGCTTCTGGTTCATGAGGTTGTTTTTAATAATTTAATTGAGAAATAGCAATGAGAGTTTCAAAACCAATTAATAGGACAGTTTCAATAATTAATACATTGCATATTGTTGTTTTAGTGGTTATTCATTGTACAAGATGCAGATGTGGTATCCTGTCTACAAAAACTATTAGAACAAATCTTTCTTCTCATTGAATTAAGAGAAAGTAGCTGTGTATCTGTCCTATTTTGAATATACAGATACAAAATGGTTGTTCATTTGTATCCCCTTTTTGGTTTAGTTTTGTCAGAGAAGGGTATCCCATTGTCATTTAACTATTACCTCCGATTGGGTCACACTCTGTTCCCTTACCTATTGGTTGATAGACTTTGGGTTCTCTTCATTTCTTCTGGCTACTATGAGTAGTGCTTCTGTATTGTTTGTGGTCATGCCTGTGTGGGCCTCTGTGGAACTGCCTGTGTTGTTGAGTGGAACTGCTCTGTCATAATGAACTCTAGGTTTATCATATTAGGGAACTGCTTACCTGGTCTTTATTGCAGTTGGGTTATTTTGCCTTCACACCAGCACAGTATAAGGATTCCAGTTTCATCATATCCTCATGAGTCCTTCAGGTTATTGCCTTCTGATCAATTATGAAGTGTCACCTCCTTTCGGCTTTCATGAGCATTTTCTTAATGATTAATATTTTCAAAAGTAATTTCACATGTTTATGGGTCATTTGCTATATCTTCTTTGGAGAAATGTCTATTCAAAAATTTCTCTTTTTCTCAAAAATTATATTGTCTTTTTCTTAAAGTGTAATTCTTATATACTCTGAGTACTAAACCCATATAAAATACACGAGTAGGAAATATTTGTCCTATTCTGTGAACTATTTTATCTTCTTGACGGTGTCTTTTGCATCATACTAGCTTTTTATTTGGCTGAAGTGTCATTCCTTGATCTTTTTGTTCCTTAGTATTGCTGTCATGTTCAAGCTGCACTGGTATCATAGTAGGATTCTCTCAGGGTTACTCTACACATAATGCAGAGGATTAAATAGAACTCATATTGTGACTTCAGGCAGGATCATATATTGGGCCAGGACCAGTTTGAGTGGGAGTGGCATTGAAACAAACTCTTGTTGTCCCAGATAGACCGATCATGAGCCACCTACACTGGGGGTGGGGAGCATGGAGAATACACCTCAGAGAAGTGTAGCAGGCAGTTATGGAGCCAGACCCGAGTTTGCTTCACCTATTTCTTGGTGTGTATCTTTGAGTGAGTTAATAGTTTTCTTCTAGAAAGGGAAGTCGTGATACTTCCTTTGTAAGGACATCTCAGAAGTTAATTAATATAGCACACAGAATGTGCTTGATAAATGTTATTCTTGTCACTTATACTATTAGAACCGATACTTTATTCTTTACTCATCAGTACATATGGCACAGAACTAAAAATGATGATTTCTACATTCAGTGGTTCTGCATAATCCCTGCAAAACTTCTCCTCTTTCACTATGAGTAATTGAAAGATGATTGCATAGGTAGACCTCCTGTGTTTTTCAGTAAAAATTTGCCAATGTCTTTCTTTGTGGGTTTTGTGATGAGAGACCCGTTAGTCTCCTGGAGAAATGCAGGGAAAGCTGTAAACTCTGACATGTAGGGAATCCAAGGAAGTTTCCTTCCTCCAGCTCTGTACCCTTGATTATTAAGTTGTCATCAGACCCTGGGGATTCTTTCATGCACTCCCCAATGCTGCCAATGGGTACGCTGCTTGTAGTCAGCGGTGGAGGACATAGCTGACTTGGATGGAGGAACTCACTGTTGCATTGTGGACCATCATAAGAGAACTTCCTTGTTGGGAGGTAGCTGGCTGCCAGTTGAAGATCTAAGCTCCTAAATCCAGTGGTTTATGTTGCCCTCAAATACTGTTTCTCTTCCTTAGAGAAAGTAAAGAATTGGAGGAGGAAACAAAGATTGTCCAGGATATAAAAACATTTTTTCCCCTTGTGAGGGTACAATTGCCTGTAGTTCTTCTAAGAAATTGTATAAGCTAGGCACAATGGTGCATGCCGGAAATCTCAGGATTCTGGGAAGCTGAGGTGGGAGGATTCCATGGATAAGCCTGAGGAACTTATCCACTTAGCAAGAAGCTGTCTCAAAATAAATAATGAAAAAGAAAAACAAAGAAGCTATCTCTGGGTTAAATCCTCAGTAACAATAGACAGACCAACAGAACATTATTTCTCTTTAGTCTTGACCTAGTAGATATATTCCAACTAATTAGTTATGTCCATTACCTGCAGCAAAGTGGACACTTGAGGTTTCCATACACATTCTGTTCCCACAGAGCCTGGGAGAGAGAGTAGAAAGAACATTGGACCCTTAGCTTCCAGCGTTTCCAGAAGTTGCTTTTGCCAAATGGACATTGAAAATACTGGAATAAAACATTCTTCTTGTGATTGTTTCATTATGCATTTTTAAACGTGATACACATCACTACATGATAAAACTCAAAGGAATAAGAACATGTGGTTTTCAAAGCCCACTCCTTTATTTTTTCTTTGTGTTGTGAACCGTGTTTGTAATAATTTTGCAAATTATCTTTGAAACCATCATTTCTACTCTTGCCTGACAATTTTCCTTTTCCTGGCTATTGATTTAGACAGAACCCCTTTGTCTTCTATTAGAAATGCTTTTAATGTTTTTTCATTAGGTTGGTATGATTTTAACACTCACCTTCTGCCAGTGCTATGCAAGGCACAGGGGTGCTATAAAGAATAAGACAGGAAATTTCCCCGTGCTAACAGGACATATGATCCTATAGGGAGAAACAGATAGTACAGAAGAAAACAATGGTTATGGTTTGTGTATAGTTGCCCCCGCCAGAGCCTCACGCAGTCATGGAGTAACTTCTTGAGTTAAGTGATTGATTATTGTGGGTGTGGATGCTGTGCCTGCCCTGGGGCAGGTAATTTGCATTAGAGTGTAAGGAGGGAAAAGAAGCTGGCTGCTTGAGCTGCTGCTACCTCTCCCTTGGCACTCTTGCTCTTTGCCACCACCACGAAAGCTTGCCTTCTGCCATGTGGTGCTCTGCCTTGGACCCAGCCGAGTATAGACTGAAACCTCCAGTGACTGTGAACTAAGCGAACTTTTCCTTCCTTCATTTTCGATGCCGGGTATTTGTCCCAGCAACGAGAAATAAGTAATTAAGACAAATGGAATGATCTTAAACTGCTTTGAGGTTCTGGAAGGAAACAGCTATGACATAACAAAAGAAGGAATAGGCCTTTTTTAGAAAGGATGTATTTTGACTCCTATATTTTCTACCTCCTTGGGAATCATTTCCCTGGAAATGAAGTATGCTGAAATTCCCAGCTAAGATCTCAGAAGCGAGGCACGATTCCACAATTTTCCGAGCATCAACAGACCACAGCACAGTGTGCACCTGCCCTATTTCCACCCTGGGAATTATTAGCTTGAGTCTATCCCTGCTGTCTGGGACTGAGTCCTCCAAGTTGGATAGGGCTAATTAGAGAGTGACCTTGTGAGCATCTTTCGGAGTCTGGCCTATAGGTTCTTGTTTTATTGTAAGCTGGGTCACAGCCAAGTTATGTGCGAAGGCTCTAGGATCAAGGCAGGGCGCACTTAGGACCTGCTCCAGCCTCTGACACTCACTTGCTGTGTGTCTTTGAGAGAATTGTTAGATTCCTCTGGGATTTTCAATTCTTTAGTTTTAAAAATAAGAGGATTACTGAGTGTGAAATGGCTTCTGGGTATACTCGCACGTACATGAGAACACTGCCCAATGGGACAGGACGCACTGAGGATGAAGTCTGCCGTAGGAAGGGGAATGGGAAGATGCAGCATATTTGACTTGAGTTTGGTCACCCTGAATTAGATAGTCTTTCTGCTGAGCTCTGAAAATCTGCTACTGTTATAAGTAAGAAGCCAAATTTATTGAAATTTTCTGCACCCCGAATACCCAAGAAAATAAAACATAATTGCAGATTTTCGACATCCCTCCAGGTTTTCAAGTCTTTTATTATCTGTCTCTCTATTTCTGTGTCTCTGTCCTCTCTATCCTGTCTTTTTGATTCTCTATTTCTCTCTTCTCTTTTGTGTGTGTTTGCTTTTCCCTCAGCTGTCAACCAATCCCCATTAGAAGAACAACTGCCATCTCAGGCTTTGTATACCTCCTCAAGAGTCTAAGAACACTGATCGGAAAATAAGATTTCTGTCCTTTGGGGTAGAGAGGCTGCCTCTCCTGAATGGTGGGCTCAAAAACTGATTAGGCATCCAGCTGTGTTCTGACTCTGGGGGCAGCTTGCACTTTCATAACTAGGCCTCCAGCAAGGCTGGTTGAAGGCCCACAGCTGGCTGGATGCGCTTTAAGTCTTGCTGCCTTTTGAGGAGCCATGCATTTGAAAAGGCTGGCATTCCTACACATCAGTAGCTCCCTGGCCTCTTCCACCTCTGCTCCACCCCACCCAACCCACCTGCAGACCTTCTTTCCCCTCTCAAACAAATGCTTCTCTGGGAGGAGGAACTGGATCCTCTTTTTCAATGATCACAAATTGCTTTTTCTGTCTGTTGTGGTTGCAGTTAATTTTATTGCAGGATATAATGGATGAAGGGCATTCAGCACAAAAATGTATCCATCAGTGTTGTTGTATCCATCGACATTTTTAGCTTAAAAAAATCTTAGAGAAAGAACTCATTTCCCATCTATAACCAAGAGTGCTCCGTGTGTTTTTAAAAGAGGATAATAAAGATGTAAATGGGATAGATGGGGCTAAGTAGTTTTACAGATGGTGGTTGCATATTAAAGATTAAATTGCTGTCTATAAATAAAACCACTTTTACAGTAACTAGGTTACTGCTTTATCTTAATTTAGGTGTAATTGAGAGCATTAGTGTTCTTCATAATAGGCCAATGAACGTTTCTGCAGACTGTAAACAGGACTCTGTGGAATGTGAACTGATGAAGGCTTCCTGTGCCTCTGAGAACCCCTGATCTAAATGGGACCCAAGAATCTGACCATTTGCAGTCCTTATTTGTGACAGTTTTGAACCAGAAGTATTCAGAAGATGATCTGCATTAATGTGATTGCTTTTTGAGTCCTGGAGATTGAATCCAGGGCCTTTACAGTGAGCTACATCTCCACACCTTTTTAAATTTTGAGATGCTCTTGCTAGGATTTCCAGGCTGGACTCATACCTGTGATCCTCTTGCCTCAGCTTCCCAAAATGCTAAGATTCCAAGCATGGCTTGCCACACCTTAGAGATGGGCTTTTCTCTCCGATACTGCTATTTTCTTCTCTAGTACTTTAATTAACATTGCTATATTTGATCAGAGGTACAGATCCATAGAAGTTGATCTTCCAGTCTTCCTAGGAAAACAAGAGCCATCAGGTCAGAATGCTCATAAAATAGGGATCTGTTCTGAAATGGATTCTATTGCCTTGAAGACAGGAAATAATATAAAATGTAAAACACCTTTGGGTGGGAAGGGAGAAGTAAAAGTAAAATGAATGTTCTGTTGTTATTATGTTGTGTTGTGTCATTGTGTTGTTACTCCCACTGGCCGAGAAGCTATGCAGCAAGGTAGCATGACTGTGTGTCTGAGCAGCTGGGCCACTTGGAGTTCGGGCCTCCCTGTCGTGTTCCCTGCCACCTGATCTGGGGAACATCATGAATGCTCTCTGTGCTCTGGCTTCCTCATCTGAGGTTAGCACCTGTTACACATGCCATGCAGACTGGACAGAGCCACCTATGTAAAGCTGTGTGTAAACAGCTTGAATGTTCGGCACATGCATAACTTGGCGACATCACATGTGAATATACCGCACATTATCATGTGACTTTGGGGTAGTTGTAATCATTCTTTTCCTAAACTTTTCTGTGCTGAGTGCTACATAGTGCATTAACTAGTAGGGGAAAAAAAAGCATGTGAAAACATAGACTCTTACTCTAGGATTCCTGATAAATAATTTATTTAAAAAGCTGGAGTGCTTTTCATTCTAGTGTAGTATCCTGAGTAGTTGGCAAAGGCTTGTTCCTGAAAAGATCCCTTCTTGAATGGGCACAGGGATCAACCCAGGTCTTGACTCTACCCCAGGGGACATAGGCATAGATGTTTACCCCAAAGCAAAAGTCAACTGATTTTGTTAAAGGAAGAATAAGTGTAGCCAGCAAAAATAAGTGTTCCTTATAGACACGAAAAGAGAGAAGTGTATTTGAGAGCAGTTAGAAAACCAAGAAATGTATTGCAAGACAAAGTGAGTCACAAAGGCAGTCAGAGGGGAGTAGGAGGGTAAGAAAAGCTTCTTGTCAACATTGAGCTCTCCAAGGTGAGAGGACTAGAGACCAGGGACAGCAGGATTCTTGGAAGGAGAAAGGAAGGCCCAGCTAGTCAGTCAACTTCAGTGTGGTAGAGGAAAGCCAGTCTTATTCACAAAGTCTCTCTCATTTTCTGGATTTGCAATGTATTTTGGAATTCCCACCCCCACCAAACTTGATCTCCTAATTTCATTTGTCCTGTGCAACCATTCAAAACCAGAGCCTATAGAAAAAGGACCAGATGGCCAGAGTTTAACTCCTCCCCTGGCCTTAACAGCTGGGTCTAGGAAAAGGATGGCTACCTGGGAATAATTGTTGTGCAAATGAGCTCTTGTTAGAATTCCTGGGATGGCTTGATTTTTGTAGGGCTGAGAGGATGTGGAAAAGAAGCCGAATCCCAGGACTGTCACATTGCAGGGAAGCTGTAGAGTCATGGAGTTTGAGAGTTGTGGGAGCCCAGAGCCACAGAATCCCAATACATCAGTGCTTTTTAGTGAAGCAAACCAAGGTACTGAGACGTTAAGCCAGTTTGCACAGGGTCAGACATCTGACAGGGCCAAAGGGAGAGATTTGCCCCAGATCTACCCAAACTAATGACAGAGACCACTTGTATTCTCAAGATCCCTTAGAAGAGTACACAGAACACTGGAAGCATGTTAAGGAGAAACAAGACTTTAGACATGAGGTAAAATATCAGTTTTACTAGTTTACAGAGAATCACATAGAGTTTTATACGGAGTCCTGGAGAATTACAGAGCTAAATACTTTAGTGGGCTGAATTTAAACCACCACCCAGAATAATGCCTGTCCTTGAATTCTAAGATCAGAAGCAGCTTATTTCCCTGCATTAAAAACTGTACAAAACAACCAAGTGTGTGCACACTTCGGCTAGTAAAAAGTGGAAATTTCTGTATCATTCAGCCTAATACAGTACAGATGAGTGATTGTTTGATATTCTGAGAACACAACAATATGAGCAGAAATAATTTACAGTTCTAAATCCCCTAACTAAATTTTCTAGTTCTGTGTGGTCATGTTGTCTCAATAGAAATTCATCCTTCTGCAATTCTGGCATGGCTCATAGGCTATAAATACTCCAATGGGAAACAAGGATGCTTAAAAATCTGATAATATTTAAAAAAAATTAAAACTGTAATGATCACTATTGTTGTTGAGTGTTAACCACACATTTGGAACAAGACTAAATGCTTGAACATTATGTATAATTCTCATTCTTGCCCTGTCTAGTATAACGACCACCATCTCCATCTTATAGAATAAAAAAGAGGTGAATTCTAGTAAGCAGTTTCATATAGGGTCAAACCAGTTACAAACCCAGGCCTGTCTGAATCCAGTCCCATGTGCGGAATGTTTAGTCTGTTCTCCCTTTGGAAAATCAATCTATCTTGATTTCAAGTCATTCTCTCTATTCGAAGTCCCCAGTGGCTGAGCTCAGCCCTCTCTGAGGATCCCCTGCGATGGGTGGGTTCCAGCTAGTCCGACGTCTTTTGTAAGTGGCACCCCACAGGGCCCCAATCCACTGGCCCACTGTGCCCACCAGTGAAACTTTTGCTACCCTTGTGCAGAACTGTGTTTCACTTTGAGCACTTGCTGAAGTCTGCGCATGCCGCAGTCACACCTTCATGACAGTGCTCCGCTGAGGATGAATTGCATTGATCCGTCAATTAGAGCATGACAATGGCAAGTGGCTGTTTAATTTCTTTATCAGTGTGGGCTCTGGCACAGCACTGAACAGCAGCATGCTCTCCAGGGTATTCCTCTGGCAATCCTGTCTCTTCACAGAGGGAAGCATTATAAGCTGGGAGGATGTGGCTCTAATGGCCTCACACTGCCTACAAATTAATTTTCTGGTGATTTTTGCATATGCAAAGACTTAGACTTTTACCAGTTGCCTACTCAAGGACAGGCAACTCTCTGTAGTTATGTACTTGGGGAGAAAATTTTATCCACATGCGTGCTTGAAACAGGTGAGAAGTTTTCAAGTCCTTATTTTTATTTCTGGCTTATTATGGCCCACCAGTTTGTATAGTGCATTGGTAGTTTGCTTTATTTTCTTCTTGTTTTTTTGTACTGGGGATCAAGTTTGGAACCTTCCACTTGCCAGGCTGGTGCTTATGCTGCTGAGCTATCCTCCTGCCCCTGTAAGCATGTTGTCATAGGACCTGAAACATTTATTTTCTCTCTTACTTAATGATCAAGTCTTCTCTTCTCCACTGTACTCGTCAAAAGATCCATTCTATAGGTTTGGGCAGGCTTTCCTCCAGAACCACACCTGTGCTTGGCCAAGCTCCTGTACCACAGTGCAGCAGGTTCCTTTACTTTCCCCCAGTTCTAAATCCATTTGTCATATATCTTGGAGCATGTTTGTAAAAGTCAAGAGCTTGAATTTCATGGGCAGAACAAACTCTGTATTTCCTCTTGACCGAGTCTCCAGGAAATAGCACCATGCCCGAATCTCCTAGCTTGTGTACTGAGTGAGGAAGCGAAGGAATTAAATGCGAAGGGACATAGGCCAAGAAGGTCAATCAGCAAGAGATCAGTGGGGTGGCTGGAAGAATAAAAAATTAAATTTTGCAGCTGCAGAATTTCTCAACATCTGGCGATATTGTTAGCTTGTGTTCAGGACTAAGGTGGTACGAACTATAAGATGGATGTTTGAACACATTTTACATTCTCAAACCCTGAAACTGTATTTTCTCCAGATGGATGGGGGATGGGCGTGTCAGGGAACTGATATTCTAAGTGTGCCCTTCTTTGATACCTCTCATGCCTTAGCAACTAGTCAGATAAGCCTTGCTCCACATGCTGCGGTATTTCCATGCTGTTCTGTCCTATTCCACCCAGCGAGCTTCCATATGCTGCCATTTGGACTGCCCACTTTGCCCAGAGATTGCATTTGCCAACTTGCTGGCAGGCTGTTCTACATGATTGCCCATTTTTCATATCTGCGCCATCTGGGAGAACCCAGGTGCAAAGGTGTTTAAAATCTGCCCCAGCCTGCACGCAACCCTGTGCATGCTGAGGACCACTAGATTCTGCAGGCAGGAGCTGGGCACAGAGGACAGCTCTAAAAGTTGTGTTGAAAAGTCATCCAAAATGCAGACTTCGTCTTTCTAGCCAATGTAAGAAAATCTGAATAAGGGTCATATGCGCAAGCTGAGGCATTCACTGGAAGATCATTTGGATTAACTGAATCCTCTGGGAAAATAATTGTGTTGCAGACTAAGAAATTTCCTTTTTTAAAACCATTCCAAGTATTTTTTTTGAATATTATTTAGGGAGGGGTATAACCAAGAAAGCTTTCTCTTCAAATTATAGTGCAATGTGAAATTCTTTACTTTTTCAACTTAAATGTTCATGTTTCGGTGTTAATTTTTATTAGTACAAGTTTGTGATGTGTGAGTACATTCATCATGCAGAGCTGACATATGTGCACTACACATCTTAATTTTATTTTTGCATTTGTGTGTGTGTTGTGTATGTGTGTAATTGGGAAGGGACTTCCTTTTTATACTGTTAAACAGATTTTGTAGAAAATTTTGAAAAATATATGAGCAAAGTCTATATGAATAGGATTTGCTGGAATCCTACCCTTCCTGAAATAGGCCATTTATTTGCTATCTTTCTAGAGATACAGAGATTGATATAATCTCCCCCATCTTTCTTCTCTTCCTGTTCTCCCTTGCTGCTTCCCTCACTCATCCTTCTCTCTCTCTTCTCTCGTTTATGTTCCATCCTTTTCATCACACCATTTACTAGTATCCTCTATCAACTAAAAATGACAGCCTTGATTAGTAGATCAGTTCAATGTCATAGATGAGTGGGTGTGGATTCAGTGAGGCATTTGACAAAGTTTCTCATTACATCCACATGGACAAGGTGGAAAACTATAGTCTGGATGGCAGGGCAATTAGGCCAGCTCATGCCTCGCTGAACAGTTGTACCCAGGAGGCCTTAATTAATGCCTGGTTATCAACCAGCAAGGGAATTCCAAGAGGGCTTTGTAGCCATGTGTTTGGTTGCTATTGTGTTCAGATCATGCTCAGCACCTGCAAGTTAAAGTATTTTTCTACAAGTTCAGGTTTATCTATTTCAGTTACCCAAATCTGGCAGCAGTTTTCAGTCAAAGTCTACTAGTAAGAGATGGACTGACCTCCTAACAGAGGTGAGGTGGTGAAATTTGTGGATGGGAAACTGTGAATATCCTTCAGGCCTGACTCAGTCATTGGCCAGGAGCAATCTCTTATGGAAAGCATGAAAGTCAGAAGGCCCCAAAGGCCTGTGAACATTTTGCTTCTGTGGGATGCAGTACAAGTGCTAGACTTAGAGACCTCATGCCTAGTGTGTCTTATGCAGGCCACTGAGTGGTTTTTGGCATGTTAACATCTCTGAGCCTCAAGTGTTTGATGTGAAAATATAGACTAGTAAGAATTAAATGAGATCATTCATTTTAAGGATAAGCATAGTTACCATATAAGAGTTCAGTCCTCATCATTGTCACCTGTAAAATGGGAATAGTTGCAATTACCCGCAGAGTTATGGTAAGTGCTTGAGATCAAGCACTTACATCTTGTGAAATGCCTACAGAAATGCATTAATCTCTTCTTCTTCCTCAAACTTTACAAACCCATTAGAAAGATGTTCCTTTTATCAGGGCTTTATCATAGGTGAAAGACTCCTTTTGTTGTTCTTCTAAGTAACGTAACCTGAATTAAGAAGCACAAAATGAATCCTTTTCAGAATATTGAGATTTCTTATTTTTTATTCAACAGATACACCACAGCATAGGATAGTTGATTAAATGTCCAAATCAGGAAAATTAAAATCAGTTAAAAGCATTCTGATCAAGTACCCTTTTTGCATCTTCTCCTCCCCCCACTTTCCTCCTCTCCTTTCTTTGTTCTCTCCTCTGTCTTGCAAGTACAGTGCTCCACACTCTCCATGGCCAATACTATTCTGAGTGCTGGCGTATGTAAATGTAAGACAGACACTTGTCCCGTGTTGTAGCTGAAAGTCTGCAGTCTCAGTTGAAAGGTTCTCATCTATTTTTATCAAGTTTCTTCTAATGTCTTAAAGCAGTGCTTCTCAAAAGTTAGGATGCCTGAGGATAACTCAGAGCATTTTGTTAAAAATATACACTGTTAATTTAAGTGATCATTAAGGAACATGGCAGCTGTTTCCCTATTTGTGTGTGTGTGTGTGTGTGTGTGTGTGTGTGTGTGTGTGTGTGTGTGTTCTGGGAGGAATTTTGTTCTGCTGGGCTTCTGAAACTATCTCAGGGGCCACATTTTACAGAGGAAAAAGTAGGATTCCTTTTTCTGTTTTCCATGGCTTTTCTCAGAAATGTCTTGCATTCTAAAGAACACCTGGAGGGCCGGCAGCGTAGCTTAGTTGACTAAGCACCTGCTTCGGGAAGCACAGAGACCAGAGTTCGGTGCCCAGCACCACAGGCCACGCTTGCCTCATGTACACTGAGCCAGCCACCAGGACCGAGCATGGTGGTACGTGCCTGTAATCCCAGTGCTGGGGAGGCTAAAAACAAGAGGATCATTACAAGTCTAAGCTGCACAGCAAGATTCTTTACCAAATACATTTAAAAAAAAATTAAAATAAAGAACACTTGGTAAGTACTGACGGTTTGATAAATGATTGTTGATTTAAAGCAATTAAACTAATACATTTAGCATACCATTATTGTATCAAAATTAGAAAAGGTTAACTAACACCTAGATGTCACTTTTTATATGTTTAGAGATCCTTGTAGGATTAGCTAACATGACCCCGAGAGTCCTCAACTTGATCGACTGCCATGTGTCTTTTTGGCATCTGTTTTCCCTGGAGCTTAGCTAAAATACACTCACTATTCTCTCTGGAGATTTAAATTCAAGCAAGAGAAAATATTGTCTAGGAGATTCCCTGCTCATTTATAAAGAAGTCTTTTTTAGACAGCCCCCTCCACCTAGATTATTAAAATGTGCTTCTTATTGCATTCAGCACTATTACAATGAAACCAAAGGCACCAGAAATGGATTGATACCATCAGTAACATCTTTTGTTTGGCTGAGGTCTTTCTTTTCAAACCTCAGCTGAAAGTCAATTAGCACAATGATGGAGGGCAGTTAATTTCCTGTTTATAAATACGGACTAGGAAATGTAGTATTGATTGTTGCCTTTCAAGGAGGGAGGTACTGCCCTCAACTGCAGACAATCTAGGATGATGTAATTTATAAGGCCAGAGAGTACAGAGTTACTGCATATATCAAGTGAGCAATGATTTATTGGATGAACACTACATTCGGTCTATGAGTCTGAACTATATAAAATATAACCCTTGCCTGTTACGACTTTAAATTTGTAGGCATAAAATCAAGATTTAGAAATAAAAAAGATTTGGACATCATTATCATAATTGTGTCTGTACTAAATGCCTTTGAAGTTCAAAATCAGAAATATCCTTTGGATAATAGACATTGTAGTGAAGCCCATAAAAGAAATAGGATTTGCCGGATACTTTGAAAAATAGAAGTGGTCAGACAGGTAGTCACATTAATGTACACCACAGACAGATGAAAGGGTGATGTTTCTTACATGGGAAGCCTTAACAGTGTATTCATTGCTGAAAGTTTTAAGAGCAACGAGGAATGAATGAATGAATGATATTTTGAAATTTGTCATCTCTGAGTCCATTCATTCCATATCCTGAAATAATAAAACTAAGAAATGGCTCACTCAGAGATTCCACAACCCCAGATTTGCTACCTAAAACATACATCATAATAGCATTTCCTCTTGTGCTATACAGAATGTAAGAGTGTTAAGAGAGATGCCTAGCCGAGTGAGTTTTGGAAGTACTAGAATAAATATATACAGGCTCTAGGCTTTTTTGGAACCTTGAACAGGTGGCTAAGCTTTATCATTCTCTAATATGCCAAAAAAAAAAAAAAAAAGCAGCATTTTCCCAAAGTCCTTCAGCCACAGAAAAATGTTAATATTGTGTGCATTTGCAGATAGATAAATGGATCGCTAAGTTTTTAAAGCCCTTCATAGGGAAAGCGTTTTCAGGGCATTAGTTTGTTAAGTGCCTACAGAAATAGTTTTTTATTCTGCTAAGCTTTTATTGAATCTGTGAGTACCTTTTACTGTGAGCTTTCACCAATATCCACATTTTCATTTCATATGACAACTCTTCCTTTCATATGTCAATTCTAAGAAGCCATAAAAAATCAAGATACAGCATAAAAGGTATGTTTCATTCTAAAAGAGCATATTGTTAATGATTACAAACACATATAACAAGGGTATTTGATATATCTTTTCTTTCCTGTCTAGTTAATTCAACATGAACATGAAGTTGTCCTGGGAATTTCTATAACAGGATACCATTACCTGATGTCCTCAATTTTAATTAAAAAAAAGAGAAACTTTATTATAAAAGGAAGCTTAATGTAATAAACAACTTGCTGAACTTTTAAAATTTCATAATAGAAGAGCTACAGTAAAATATTTTCTTAGAAAAAGTTTCATCATGTAAATTATTTTCACATAGAAGAAACTGTTGGGAAATTCATGGTTGTGAGTTTCCCTCATTCTGCCCTGACCCTTACTGTCTCAGGCATAGACTCTATTCCAGAGTTAAGTTTTACAATTGCATCTCAAATTCTTAAATCTCAGATTACAGCTATTGTAATTTATTCATAGAACAGTAAGTCTTTGGGGTTCACTTAAGAGATACAGAGACATAGAGTGGAATCTAATTGGTTGAACTTCCTTCTCCTGAAAGTATCACTGGTGACTGACCAAGGGAATCCTGATTTCCTTCCTCCGTGGACACATCAGTTCACTGTTGCCCTTAATGCTGGGTATCAAATCAAGAAAGTAAGGGCCCTTATCATTCCTTGAGACCTTGAACTCCCCACCTCTATACTGCTTATAGAGAGTATAGATTTGGGCAGTAGACAGAACTATGGCTGAAGGAACAATATGTGAAAAGCTGTGAATAAAAATACACTATTTTTAAAAAAATTTCAGACTCAGTTATATAATGTTTGGCACAAAGGGAAAGAAAATATAGGGCAGGAGGAACTGAGAAAAATGAATAATCTGCGTCCTGCCCCATTCAGATGTGACCTTGGCTTCTGTAGACCTGTGGAGGAGGAATTTGCAGATAAATGCACACAGAAATAATTGATTCTGAAATTTTATGTTTTGATGTTTCTAAAAACCCACTTCCTGGCTTTAAGGGGCAGTTTAAGAAAATTTGTAAGTTAACTTTGACTATGTATGTGAATATTGTTTATCTTCTGACTTCTCATACTCCTACTAGTGATACTCCTCTCTGAAATTCACATTATATAACTTGAAAGGAAAGCAAAAGAAATGTTTAAAATGTGTCCAGCCTTATTTTTCAGTTGAACTTAAGATGCACAGAAAAGAAATTATTAAAGTCTACTAATTTGAGGAGATAAAATTTTAGAACTAAATTTTTTAGTTCTAAAAGGGAGATAACTACCCTTGTTAAGACTATGTCTAAATGAAAACTAAGTGAACTTTGATGGTCTATAGTAGAGATAATGAGAAAAGTATTCACTATAATAAAAAAAAAACAAGCGTTTAGAATATGTACTATCTTTGCAGTAAATGTCCCAAAGGAAATACCTCTATAATATCATTTTATAACCTATAAGTTTATGTGGAATTGCTAAGAATAGACAATTCTGATTAATGAATCCTGATTAATTATATTCTGATTCATCAAGAGCTTGTTATTGATAAAAGATCACTATGAAGTAAGCTCATCTCTTTCTCCTTTAAAACTCTTCCTTTCTGCTTGCAAAGACTGTAATGACACTTTGGAAAAGAGTGAGTACCCCAAGGAACACCAGGGGCAGTGTAGATTGACAGCTCCACAGAAAACGTGTTGAGTTTTTTTTTTTTTTTTTTTTTTTTTTTTGGAAGTATTTGTCTTCAAGGGGCAAGCATATAGTTTTTGGCTTTAGAACTTATGATCAATTTGTGATAATGTGGTATGGCAATTAGGCTTGGAAACACAATTTTATATCTGGGCTCTACATTTCTTGAGATGGATTAACATAAAAACATTGTTGTCCACTGAGGAGCAGCAGTGAGAGAGGAATAGATCACTGTTCTCCTAATTCCAAAAGCTCATGGCCTTGCATGAGTCCCTGAATTATTTTCTCAGGAAAAATGGGTAAAGAAAAGCGTCCAGCAACTTGGGAGATAACTCAGGTGGTCTAAGTGCCTGCTTGGCAAGCACCAGGACCCAGATTTGATCCCCAGCTCTGCATGCTGAGCCAACCCTGCCCCTGGGTGTGGTTGAGCCAGCCACCAGAACTGGGCGTGTTGGTGTGTGACTGTCACCCCAACACAGGCAAAGCTGAGAAAGAAGGGTCACTAGGAGTCCGAACCCTGTACCAAATATGTACATCAGCGTCTGCTGATGATGAAAGACAATGGTTAACTAAACTTGCTACGGCAGGTGCTGTGCCAAATACTTCAATGTAGGCTCATTTCTCAATACTGCTGTGGTATTCATGTCATGGATGAGGGAAATTATATAAGTGCTGTGTGCTACCTGATTGCACCACTGGAGCTTCAGGATAAGGGAAATTATACAGCTGACCTCCAAATCACACCACTAGCAAGTAGAATAATCTAGTCATCGTTTACATTGCTTTATTTTTTATTTTTTTAGTCTTTTATTTATTTACTTCATATAGGACCTTGCTATGCAGCTTGCACTTGTGATCCTCCTGTCTCTGCCTCCCCAGCACTGGAAGTATAGATGTGTGACTGTTTGGTGCACACAGGATTGCAGGGCGGGCGTGGCATGCAGTAGCAGGAATCAAAATGCACTCGTGAGGCAGGTGCTTAGACTGCTGACCTTTCTCCCCAGGCCCTAAGTCTTCAGCCCTAATGATCATGTTTCATATGAAAGTATTTTGAGACTAGATACATAAACGTGTAAGAAATTCACTATATATAAAACTTTATTTCTTTTTTCTTAGGCAGGGTCTCAGTGTCTCTCTTTGCCTTCCTCCCTCCCTCCCTCCCTCCCTACTCTTCCTTCCCTCCCTCCTCTTCCTTCTTTCCCTCCCTCTTTCCCTCTCCCATCTCCTTTTTCCTCCCCTCCTATCTCCCTTCCCCTCCTATCTTCCCTCTCCTCCCCTCTGTCTCCCTTCCCCTCCTGTCTCCCCTCCCCTTCTCCTTTTCCCTTTCCTTTCCTTCCCTTCCCTTCCCTTCCTCCCCCCATCTAGATAGTCTCTCACTATGCAGCGAATACTGGCCTTGAACTCACTATGTAGCCTAGGTCAGGCTTGAATTCATAGTGACCCTCCCATCTGTAATCCAGAGTGCTGGGCTTCCAGGTATATCCTACCATGTCCAGCTTTATATAGAGGTCTTAAGACTCCTTCATTGTGCTGTGACTAATGGCACTGGCCTGTCACCTCAAATCTCCAGGAGGCCAAAGCAAGAGGATCAAAAGTTCTCAGCCAGCTTTGAAAATTCAGTGATTTAATGAAAGTGTCTCATATACAAAACAAACCAAAAAAAAAAAGAGCCCAATGATTTGATTAGATCAAAGCTACAGCCAGAAGAGAAGTTCATTTCACCATATTTTTTTAAGCAAGCCTTCTTCCACAATCCCTTTTCTTCCTCAACAAATATGGCTTGTACAACACAGCCCAGTTCATGAATGCTCCATGTTATGTTTGTCAAATCATGTAATGACATTTAGGAGTGAGCAGAGTGTAGCAGCGGTAATTCAGACCCTAAATAGTTGAAAAGCTTTTGTATTGCTAGCTATTGATTTTTGTAAGTCAAAACTCCAACAATTCACTGGCTCAGACATTAATTACAGCATGTGTTCTGTGCTTGAACTAAAATGCTATGTGGGATAAGGTCATTCAGCCCACTTCAGATTTGTTGAACTCCATTTGAAGGGAAGTCTCCAGTGTCTTGGCTGCAAGTTGAAAAAAACTGGACTCTATTGGATGCTGCACCTCCATGCTGTGCCCAGGAGGGGTGCACATTTAGGGAAGGGGCCAGGGTTACCCCCTAACATTCTCTCTGAGGAAATTACCTGTGTTGCTCTCAGTAGGTCAGGGCCTCAAATGCATCCTAGGGTGGTGCTTTGCCAAACGCAATGATTAACTAATGCGCCACCAGCAAAAATCCAGACTCAGCACTGCATCTCTGGGGTGGAATTACATGGTGCTGAGGCTCTGAGTTTGCCAGATATTTTGAAACTCCAGGCCTGGAAAGGCCCTTCTGCAACCTCATGGAAGAAGCTGATGCACCATGTCTTAGGGAAAACAAAATGTCCAGCTGACTTTCTACAGTTAGGTGCTACGGTTCCTGAGAATACTCCAAAACTGACAATGTTTTAAATGTCCTCTGGGGCCAGAGAGATGGCTCAGTGGAATAAGCGCTTTCCTGGAAAGCACAAGGGTCTTGGTTTAATCCCAGGTTTCACCAAAAACAACAAAATAATAATAATAATAATAATAATAATAATAATAATAATAATAATAAATGTCCTCCTAATTACCAGAAAATACACAACCAGTTCTTCTGTAACTCTTATGACATAGGTCACTGGATGTTCCCAGGCTTCTGCACAGGGAGCAGTTGTTCTCCCTATTGGGCAGGCCTTGCACATGGTGCGAGGAGCCAGCAGGCTTCCCACTAATAGCTGCTTTTTTCTTTTTGTTTCACAAGTGCTTGGTTAGTACATGTTTAAAAAGCAAAGGAAAGTAATATGCTTATTCCTTCCCCTTTGGGACAATATCTTTCAAATCTCTCATTTCTGTGCAGCCTCCTGAGTTTTTCCTGCAGTCAGGGATGTCACATACAAGTTGTAGGTAACACTAGAAGGCAGCTTAAATTATTTTCCAATATATTTTGAGAGTGAAAACGCCAAGTCACATATATTTTGAGAACAGATGCAACTATAAAAACTCAGTGTTTCCTTAACTGAAGAACTGTAGAGGAGGTCTAGGTGACGAGAGGTGTTATTCCATCTCTTTTATTGGTAAGGCTCCTCTAGGGAATGGAAATATTCCAAGAAATAAACATGTTTAACCCTTGACCATAGCTATTTGCTTTCAAAACACATCACAAATACTAATTAAACTGCCTACTAGATTTAAGAATAATGAGCACCACAAGGCACTTAATTAGCTCTCGTACCTTAATGGAAAAGCTTTTCCTCTATTTCTGGTAGTTGTTGATTTGTTTATCCTACTCTTCCCTCAGCCACTCCAGGACAATGCAGGACCCAGAGAATGACTGGCACAGTAATTAAGGATTCACAGCCCACTCAGAGCCTGGCACCACCTAGCTCTGCATTCTTGTTAGCTAGGTGAGCTTGCCCAGGTGCTCAGGAATTTAACTTCTTCCTTTGTCCAGTAGAAGACGCTGTGACCTGACAGGGTAGGCTAGATGGACTGCACTAGTTCCAGTGGTTGCAGTATCCAGGATAGTTTTAGGCCTCAAAATAAATTTTAATCTACTCCACAATCAGAAGAAACGTATAAAGGCGAGTCAATATTTTAAGGGATCATATCTTTATGTTTATATCAGTGTCATCTTTAAATATAAATTTTGACTTTTTATGAAAATAAGATCACAAGACACAAGTTTCAGGACAGTCCCATCAAGCCTGGGATGCTTTCAAATGATCATGCACAGTGGCTGTCATTGTGGAGACTGACCCACTTACAGGGCCAGGTGATAATTATTTTGGTCTGTACTGCAAATACCCCTGTTTGGCATTACAGCTTGAAAGCAACCATAGACATGATGTTAATAAATGGAGAAAGCTGTGGTCCAATAAAACTTTAAAAGCAAGCAGCAGGCTGCATTTTATTCTTAGGCCGTATTTGCACTATGGTGTTTCACTACTATTCTTATTATGAATGGTATCGAGAAGTTTAGTTTCATTCATTCAACTATCTATCAAATATCATCAAGAATAAGATCAAGGGAAAAACACATAATTATACTCTTTGAATTATTTAAGATAGCCAAATAATATATGCCCATTAAAGTCAGTTTTCTGGCTTCATGTAGCTTAAATAAGTCATCACCCTCACTCTGTCATTGCATTAGAGAAAGATATCAAGCAAAAAAACATGGTGGCCCCAAGGCCACTATGTATGGCACCATAGAAGACTCAGGAATGAGACAATCTTTGCTGAAAAGAGGAAACTATAGTTCAATGAATGTATAAACAGAAAGTGTCCATGATGACGTAGCTAGCTGGGGTTGCCACCACCCATTGTCATCTGGTTACATAGGAAGCTCTTCCCCATGATTTCTTTACGACAAACAAGGGATATGTGATCATTTTATTGGAAGGGCAGGAAGGTCTTCACGCAGACTGACCCTCAATTCCCAGCGAAGGATGCCGAGGCCCTGCAGAAGGGGGCAGAAGCCCATGTGCTTAAGGTGTGCATGAGAATCCATAAAGCAGAGCTTCCTGTCCAGTTTCCAAAAGCCAGGAGGTCCATTTTCAACAACTTTAACCTGAAGAACAAACGGCACCTTCATGACAATGTGTACACAATAGTGATGGCGGTTGAGAGTTATAAGACAGGGTGAAGACCTCGGAAAACTGCTGTTCACAGTTTTCTAATCACTGGCCTTACAATAGCACTTATAATTACTGATTAAAATAGCATAGCATGAGAACATAGTGTCCCCCTAAAGCCATATCGTGGTCTTTAACTATGTGTGCAGTATTGTAACTTTTTTGCTTAGACTCACTTCTAGGATGTGCTATTTGTTTATTCTGTAGAATTTAGGTAAGTTATTTTAATTTGTCTCAACTTTTATAACTATGAAATGAATTTAAGAATATCTTCTTAAATGTTTGTGCAAGCTGGAAAGATTTATGCATAAAACCTCGGTATCATTATGATGGAATAGGATTTTACTTAATGGATATATCTTAATTCCTATAGGAGTAGAAATAATTACTGAGAGTAAAAACGATGACAGAGACCATCTGTCATAGACACGTGCTCAAACATTGTGCTGTAGACTCTGAATCTTGCCTCTGTTTACCTGTTGGGTGAGTTATGTGTTTCCTAACTCAGTCTGGTCTTCAGTTTTATTATCTGATAATAGATAGAAATGGAAGATATCTCATCAGACTGTTGGGAATATTAAAGATTATAATGCATAACAAGTCTGGCATAGTGTCTGACATAGTCTCAAATTCTTAGCCTGTTGTAGCTGTTTAATAGACTGCTCACCACCAGCCTTTGTTGTAGTGGCAGGGCATGGGTGCTCGGTGACCTCATATGCACATTCTGTGGCCTTTGCTTTTTAGGTTTTTCTTATGAGATCTTTTGTATGCTCATCTATGTTTTTCTAGAGCAAAAGTTTTTAGCATGCTCTATGAAATACACAGCCCAAATTTCTGATTCATTAGATAGACAGCCTATATGTTTTGGTCAGAGTTTGTATCATAATTGCTTATTATGCTAATACAATCTATTAAGTAATTGTTCTCTAAGATTATTACACTATAAATAAAGAGCTACACAAAGATACATAAGGATATAGTCTAGCAGGATTTGCAAATAGTGAATTTATATTTATGTAAAAGGATGAAATTCATCTAAAGGTGTGAATTATGATACTTTGCAAAAGCAATGAAACAACTTACTCTTCAGCAATCCAGGATAATTATGGTGCCACAGTAAAAAGTTACACTATCTGATATGTATTCAATACTTTCTAGTTACCTTTCTGATGTGTAACTTCTAGGTATTATGCCATTAGTTCTTGCTTCAACCCCCGGATAATAGTTCAGTGGTTCCTACCTTCCTAGTTAAGATCAATGCTTTCATGGGTCAGTATCAAAACGGTGACATCTGACATCCATTTGTTACATGATGAAAGCAGCTGCAAAACAGTCATGGCTCTATTAGCCAGTGCTCTGCCTGGCCTGACTGCTTCTAAGTTTCTGTAAGGAGAAACACTGCGGGTCAGAGCTATTAGAAACACAGGGAGGAGGGACATGGCTAGGCCACTCTGAGGTCTCCAGTCCCGCTGGTTCAGGAGTCACCTAAGCTCATCCCAATTTCATAAACTCAGAGAATATATTTGTCATAGAGAAGGTACCAGTACTGAAGGAATCAAGTTCTACTATAACAATACTTATAATTTATACTAAATATTTAAAGACAGGTTACATGGCTGAAGGCCTTGGGAAAAGAAGTTTGCTTAATGTGGCAAAATGGCCCTTTCTTCTATCTATCTTCAAACTAGCATTCTTTAAATTCAGATTCATTCATTTTTGAATGCCTGGGAGGAAATGGAAATTTATATAAGAATACTTATATATTTATGATTAGGTTTTCAGCTTACTTCTGGGATATTATGTGAGAAAAATATTAAAACAGAATCATTGCATAGGCTGCAATGTCTTAACTATGACTGCTACATAATTCATAAAGTTGGTGATGTTTTGAGAGTTTTTTCCGATATTCTTCTTTGAATGTTCTCAAAAAGACACTTTTACTAAGCTTCTAATGTGTACTATCTACAGAATTTGTTAGCTGCAGCCTTTTACAGCTCAGCATATTAATATGGCTTTACTTTATATACCTCATTTTTATACTTTTCTGCTGAATGGTTAAGACCAAGATAAAGCAAGACCTATATAATAAGAAATACAACATTTGTATCTGAAAAGGTCAGTCAAGTCCCATTGGGATTTATCCTGTAACCCTGTCCTGCACTTTGTAGATCCTTTGTCAGTGTCAGCTTTGTGGATGGGTCACAGCCATTTCCTGACCAATTTGCTCTCTGTGAAAGCCTGAGAGAAAGTTTTCTCTCCATATGACTCTCCTTAGGCACACTGTACATCATCAGTTGCATTCTTCTGTGGTTCCAAAATCTCCTTGCTCAAAAAATTTGGGACACAACTGAGTTCCATGATGTTACAGTACAGGTTCTCCTATGTCCTGAGTCTTCACTGATCCTGAAAGGCTAGGGCCAAAATGTTGGCTGACCTTGCAGCCCTTCTTTTTCTCCAATATTTGATCTGTGAATTTAGGGTGTTAACTCTCCAGAGGAAAAGCTGATTATTACCCTGCAACATACGAGTTCGGTTTACCCTAACTATCTGTCTAAATATCAAACATCATAAGTGAATGCCAATAGAATACTCATCTCTGAAAAGACTAAACAAAAAAGGAGATACAAAGGAAGGACCATTTTATATTTGTATACACAGAATAGTTTGGATAGATATGCAGCTGCTTTCGCTTCATTCTATGAGAAGAAAGATTTGTACCAATAGTGTTTGGACAGAAGACATAGTCTGCTTCTTGTACTGTGGATAATCACTAGGAAGACAACAATGTAAAAAGTATTAATTATTGAAATTGTACTATTAATCAGCTTTGCAACTGTCTCGTTTATATTCATCTATCAATAAAATTAAATGAAATTTAAAAAATAATAATATGTACTACTTCCTAACATTTGAACACAAGCCAATACAGAGTATTTGAAAAGCAGTCATAATAAGGACTTGATTCAAAGTGTCTGCACCTCTAATAATTATAAGTGTTCATGGGAGTCTCTTGGTCAAAGAAACAGTTTATTTAAGTAAATATTTGGGAAGATACTGGATAATTTACCAAATTAGAGGAAAACTTTAATAACTTTAATCGATAGAAATAGAGAAGCTGGTTCATGCCTAGGGATCTCACTGAAAAGTATTAAAATTTTTGGAAGAATTTTATTTCATTTTGAAAAGTAAAAGCAAAAGCAAAGACCAATAGCAGAAACAGACGTAAATAGGGCAACATATGGCAGTATGTATGTTACAGATTTTCAAAACAAAAATAGCTAATTAACAATGATTGTCATATTATCTGTAATAGTTACACAAGTTTGGATGAATAATTGATTATTAGTGCTTGCTTTCAAGAAATCTTAACTTTATCTATTTTCTTGTCTTTTATACATTTCAAAAAAACTTAATTTAGATGCAGGTACCAGGGTTTGATCCCCTGCATGCCATGCCGGCCCCACCCGAGGGGTGTGCTGAGAGGGCAAGTGAGACTGGGCATGGTGGCACGCACCTGCGATCCCAGAACTTGGGAGGCTGAAGACAGGAGGATCACTATAGACCCTGTAATAAATACATTCAATAAATAAATAAATAAAATGAGTTTTATTTTGGAAAGTAAAAACAGAAGCAAAAACAAATAGGTAAAAAGGGCAGAAACAGAGTAACATACAACAATACATATGTTACAGATTGAAACAAATGAACCTTGATTAGTAGTGTCTCTGACGGATTTATTTCTTCAACTGTAAATTCCTAAGAAGCTGAATTAATTAGGAATCATGAGCCAGATGACTATTCATCGATTTCTAGAGGATAGATGCCATTCCAAAAGAATCAGCAGGTCTTGCCTGGACTGGAAAGAGACTAGTCTATCCTAGAAAAATCTTAAGATATGTAATAAAGAGGTATACCATATTCATGAGTTGGAAAACTCATGATTATTAAGTTGTTGTTCTCATTGATTATATATATAATATATATGTGTGTGTGTGTTTTCATGCTATTATAACTAATGCCATAACTTTTTTAAAATAACCAACATATTCCTAAAATTTATACAGAAATGCAAAGAATTAGGAATAATTAGAACACTTTATAAGAGAAAAATGCCAAAGAACTCACACTACCATATATAACATAAATCTATTGAGTCAAGGTATCATGGTATTGGGAAGTGAACAAACAAATGATAGGACAAAATAGAAAGTCCAGGAATTGATTCATACATAGTTAGTGCATAAATCGTTAGTAGAATTTTGACAAAATGCTAAGCCAATTGTATTTGGGGAAATGGAATTCTTTTCTACAAGTGGTGATAGATGAAGCATACTTATCTATCTATTGTGTCTGTCTGTCTCTCTATCTATCTATCTATCTATCTATCTATCTATCTATCTATCTATCTATCTATCTATCTTTGAGACAGGATCTTACTGTCATAGTTCAGTATGGACTTGATTTCAGCATGTAGTCCAGGCTGACCTTCATCCTCCTTCCTTCACCTCTCAAGTGCTATGGTTAGAGGGATGCACCTCCATACCTGACCAAAGCATACTCATTAATGACAGATAGATAGATAGATAGATAGATAGATAGATAGATAGATAGATAGATAGACAGACAGATGACACAGATGCTCATACATACAGTGACACAGATGATTTTTAAAAATATTATTTGAGTGAAAGAAATCAGACACTATATATATATAATGTGTGGTTCCATTTACATGAATTGCAAGCACAGGCAAAACTAATATATATAGTTTTATATATATATATTGCATATATATATATAAACTTATAGTCTGTGCATTTGATTATAAATAAATTTTCTTTTTCCAAGAAGAAAGAAAAGATGGCTGGTCAATCCATACAGTCATGTACTCTAGCAAATACTTTATGTTGGGTCTTTCCAATGAGAGATTTCATACTAACATCTCACTGAAGATTTCAGGGGCCATTTCAGCCACTGTTTATCCTATTTTGGCGCCTTTATATACTTAGCACCTTTATGTAATGATGCATGGCTTCGGGTTTTTTTAAATTGTTTTCTATCTCCTCAAAGAGATTGTAGGTTAATTGGCAGCATTTTGAGCATCAGTGATTCTCAAATTTTAAAAAGAATTTCCAAGGAGCTTATCAAGGTACAGAGTTTTAATTTTAACCAGCAGACCAGTGATTTGCTAGACTTGCCATTGATAGAAGGAATCTGCCCTTTAACGTTCCTTATCATTATCTAGTGACTAGGTTTTGAGAAGCAATGGTCTGCATCATATTTGAATCATTTTTAGTACATTCCCAGGGCTTGAGTGCTGTATGCCAACACATATATTGGTTTGAGGCCCATGGATGCCAGCTCCTAATAGTGGATAGCTCTTTCCAGGTGACACTGTTAGAAACTTCAGAGAGCATTCTAGGAAAGAATTCTTGGTTAAAAGATAATTTTTCATAACTCTTCATTTTATAGATATAGGAAATGAGATCCAAAAGATGACAGGACCCTCCCAGGATCCTGTAGCTTAGCTATCAAGAGCTTAATGGAGACTGGGACTGGAGCTTCCTGACTCCCTTCATAATCTGGTTCTTCCTTTGAAGCCGCACACCACCAATATAAGAAAGTTTTGTAGTTTTGAATGACATGCATTTCATTTGCAAAGAAGCACTTGGCAGTATCCGCAGACAGCTCTGGTTCTCACCCCCACTTGAAGCACAGAGCATGGCCGCTGTTTTGATGGGTAGGTGGCAGTGGGGCTACTTGGCACTGTTTAGTAGACTGGATGGTCCCCCACTAGAGAACCACTACAAAATGTTGACAGTGCAAGGTGGAGAAACTGAGGGACTTCCCCGTATAAAGGGTTCTTTCTGGATGGTTCCCAAGGAGATCCAGGAGGTGCATGGCAGTGCCCACATGAATGTCATAAAGGCTGAGGTCCAGACTTCTGCATATCCTGCCTGCCTTTACCTGAGGCCCTGCTGCAGAGATTCCTTTCAGGAGCCGATTGAGCTGACTCCTTAGCACATTCAAGGCAGCTTGTCTCATTTTTTGACAAAGCATTGGCTGACAGCAGGGCAGAGAGCCCTGAACATGGGCCGCTCTTGCCCCGCTGACAGCTCTGTTTGGTGAGGTGGGAGACGCTCCAGCTGGTCACAGCAAGAGCAAGCCAGCTGGATTTGAAAGGAAACAGATTTAATTTTGGTCCCAACTGAAGCAGAAAACATGCTAGAAATGTGCCCTGTTTAATTTGGGATTGTTTAAAGGATCACTGGAGGAGCAGGTAGGGAAGGAACCGTATAACTCAGTATATAAAGAAGGATAGTTGCTAAGTGGATTCCAGAATCCATTCTATTTTTCTGAGCTGTTAGATAAAGACTAATTTGACGCATGGGTCTAAGTGGCTCTGCACCTCCTGCCCATGTAACCTTGGGAGTTTCCTAGCCTGACGTTCTGTGGCCTACAGGACGGTGATGATGATTATGCTGCTGCTGAGGCTGCTGATGTCAATACATGGGTTTGTTGCGAAGATTAAATGAGGCTAATGAAAGCAGAGACATTTAAATGTGGTGAATGGCATGTAATAAACACTCAATAAATAATAGCTATTCACCATTATTTTTTCTGCACCATTAACTTGCGCAATATTCCAGGCTTTACCAGACTCAGACTACACCATCCATGCCCTTCTTCCTTCCTTTCTATGCCAATAGTGTGTTGGTGGCACAAGCTCTACTTGCATTATTTACCACAAGCTGGCCACCATTCATAAGACCCATTCATTGTCCTTAACTATCCCTAAAGGAAACTCTGGTGCTCACAAACCAGTCTTTCACCTTTCCCTCCTGACTACCCTCTCCCCTCCCCCACATCAAACCTTCGTGGAGAAGTCTTCTTCCAGGGCAGCTGAACACCAGGGCTATGCTCATAGTTCAGATGAAGATTCTCTCAAAACTGGCAACCTGGGAAGTAAATCCTGAGTATATGCTGAAGCACTTGAACAATCTTCTGTCATCTCTGTAGCTTTTTTTTCCTGGGACCGAAGCACAGTGCATTGCTTCTTTAGGACTTCTTTTTCCCCATAATTTTATTGAGAAGCAAATAGCAATGAGACAGTTTCAAATAAATTTAGTAGGACAGTTTTAATAATTAATACATTGCATATTATTGTCTTAGTGGTTATTTGTTGTGTAAGATGCAGACATGATATTCTATTTACAAACACTATTAGAACAGATCCCTCTATTCACTGAATTAAGAGAATGTAGCTGTACACCTGTCTTAAATATTTTGAACATACAGACACAAATTGCTCATTCATTTGTATCCCCTTTTTTGTTTAGTTTTGTAAATTAAATATTGTAAGTGTGTGAACTCAGCAAGATATTCCAAAATAGTCCAGTAATCCATAATAGTATTGGGTTTTCTGTATGTCTGGCAATGTCAGAAGTTGTTGACTTGAGTGGTTTACAGCTCAGCATAATAATATGATTAAGGTCAGTCAAATCCCCTCAGGATTTATCATGAGACCCTATACTACAGTTTGTAGATCCTTTGTCTGAGTCAGCCATGTGGATGAGTCATGGCCATTGATTGACCAATTCACTTTCTGTGGAAGTCTGAGAGAATGTTTTCTCTTCATGTGACTCTCCTTAGGCACACTCTACATCATTGATCACTTTCCTCTTTGGCCCCATAATCTCCTTGGTCAGAAAATTTGGGACACAACTGAGTTGCATTGTGTTACAGTACAGGTTCTCCTATTTCCTGAGTTGTAATTGACCTTGAAAGGCTAGGGCCAAAATGTTGGCTTTCCTTCTCACCCTCCTTTTTCTCTAATTTTTGCTCTTAAGTTGTTAACCCCCTAGAAGAGAAGTTTATTGTTATTATCCTACAACCTGGGAATTGAGCGTAACCTCACTATCTGTCTGAATAGCAAATATTTTAGGCTTAACATGGAACATATATTTTCCATCAAGTATTGATATGCTAAACTTTAAGTCCCTACAATATATAATATGAAATTTTTTTAAAATTAAAACACATTTTAAAAATAGGAATAAATAATTATATGTGTTTACACACAAGTTTAGAAATCTAATCATATAGAGCATTGTAGCAGAACAGTCCCACAACACTCCTTTTCCTGTCTTCTGCCTTCATTTACCACCTTTTTAAACAAACATCTACCTGACATCTCGGTAGCAACCAGCATGTCATGACAAGCAGCACATATTCAGAAGAACAGAATGACAGACACACCAAGCATGAACCTATTGTTACAAATTGCCATCTTCAGTGCAGTTGCTTAGTTCACAGGTATCAGCATCCCTCCAATTAACTGCTAGGTTCAAAAATCTTCTGAAGATTCTCAGGATCATTGCCTTACCCATCTTGTACATATAAATTTATGGCTTTGCCTCTGTTTTGTTTTCTAGTGCTTTTTCTTGCTTTCTCTTCATTAACTAGTCTCCAAGTTCTTGCTTTCCTTTTAAGTGTTCTATTTGTATTTCTTATTTTGAGTTCTTATGCTAGGGAGGCTATGATATTTACCCATGTGTGTCTAGTTTATTTCAACTGGCATCCACTTTAATATGAAGGCTTCAAGTTTATCATTCTTTATAACTGAGTAATACTCCATTGTATAAAAATACCACATCTTTTTCATTCATTCCTCAGGTGACGGGCATCTTGATTGTTTCCAAGATTTGGCTATCACAAATTGTGCTGCTATAAACATAGGTACACATATATCACTATGACATGATGTTTTCAGTTCTTCCGGGAATATTCCCAGTAGAGGGACACCTGGTTTGAATGGGATTTCCAGTCCTAATTTTTTAAGGAGTCTCCACACTGATTTCCATAATGGTTGGACCAGTCTACATTCCAATAAATAGTGGAGAAGGGTTACTTTTTCCCCATATCCCCTACAACAGTTGTTGTTGATTGAATTCTTTATGATAGCCATTCTTTCTGGGGTGAGATGATATCTCAGCGTTGTTTTAATTTGCATCTCATGGATGGATAGTAATGTGGAATATTTTTTTAACATATTTATTCACTTCTTTCATTTCATCCTCTGAGAATTGTGTGTGCATCTCAGATGCCCATTCCTGGATTGGGTCTTTAAATTCTGGGACTCTAATGTGTTTTAGTTCTTTATAAATTCTATATAGCAGACTTTTATCTGAATACTTATTTGTCAAGATTTTTTCAAAATTTGTGGGTTGCCTTTTCACTTTGTTGGTAATTTCTTTTGATGTGCAAAAACTTCTCAATAAGAGGAGTTCTCAGTTGTTAATTCTTTCAAGCGTTACCTGTGCGAATTAATTTTTATTCATAAACTCTTTGCCTACTCTTGTGTCTTCAAGAGTTTCTTCTAATCTCTCTTCCGGGAGATTGAGTGTTTCTGCTTAAATGTTTAGATCTTTAATCCATTTTGAATTCAGTTCAGTGCATGGTGAAAGATCTGGGTCAAGTTTTAGTTTTTGGCATATAGAGAGCCAGTTTTTCCAACACCATTAAAGAGACTATCTTTCTTCCAGTGAGTATGTTTGGACCCTTTGTCAAAGATAAGGTGGCTGAGTATTTTCTAATCTATTTCATTGATCCTCATGTCTATTTCATTGCCAGCACCATGGGGATTTTATCACAGTAGACTTGTGGTATAATTTCAAGTCAGGGATTGTAATGCCTCCTGCCTTTCTTTGTTGGCCAGTATTGCCTTAGCTATTCTAGGTGTTTTCTGGTTCCAAATAAATTTTAGGAATGATTTATCTAGGTCTAAGAGGTATGTTGGTGGTAGCTTGATAGGGATTGCATTAAATCTGTACAGCAATTTTGGAAGTATGGCCTTCTTTACAGTGTTGGCTCTACCTGTCCAGGAGCATGAAATATCTTTTCATTTTCTAAAATCCTCTACGATCTCTTTTTTAAGCGTACTGTAATTCTCCTTGAAAAGATCTTTGACTTCTTTAGTCAAATACCTAATTCTAAATACCTTTAGAATTAGAAGGTATTTCATTTTCCATGGAGCTATTATAAAATGTATTGTTTCTCTAATTTCCCTCTCAGTGTGTTAGTTATCTGTATAGAGGAATGCTATTCACTTTTCAGTATTGACTTTGTACCCTACTATGCTACTGAATTTGTATATTAATTCTATTAGCTTCTTGGTGGAGTTTTTTGGATCGTCTAAGTAAAGTGTCATGCCATCTGCAAATAGTGATAATTTAACTACTTCTTTCCCTATTCTTATTCCTTTTTCTCTCTCTCTTTCTCTTGTCTAATGGCTCTAGCTAATGATTCCAAAGCTACATCGAATAGGAGGGGTGATAGAGGATATCTTTGTCTTGTACCAGATCAAAGAGTAAAAGATTTCAGTTTTTCCTCTTTTAGAATTATGTTAGCTATTGTATTTTCATAAGTGGCTTTTATCAGATTGAAGTGGAGGCATTCTACTCCAATTTTCGGTAGGACTTTGAACACAAATGAGTGTTGGACTATGTCAAAAGCCTTTTCTGCATCCTTGAGATGATCATGTGGTTTTCAGTTTTCACTCTATTGATATAGTGTATTACATTCATAGATTTTAAAAATATTGAACCATCCTTGCATCCCTGGAATTAATCCTACCTGGTTATGTTGTATGATCTTCGTGATGATTTGCATTATTGTATCTTGAGAGTGGTTATATTTTGTTGATTCAGTTTTGGTAATTTGTACCTTTCTAGGAATCTGTCCAGTTCATCTGTAGCTTCTATTCTGTGTGAGTAAAGATTCTCAAAATTGCTATTGATAATCTACTGAATTTCCATTGGGTCAATCATGATTACAACCTTTTCATTCCTTATTGCTTGTATTTGAATTGTTTCTTTCCTCTTTTTAATGAGGTTTGCTGGGAACTTATCAATTTTATTTAATCTTTCAAAGAACCGGCTTCTGGATTTGTTAGTTCTTTGAAGTGTTTTCTTTATCTCAGTTGAGTTCATTTCTGCTCTAATTTTTATGATTTCTTCCCGTCTTTGGATTCTGAGTTTGGTTTGCTCTTCCTTTTCTAGACATTGGAGATGTGGTATTAGGGTGTTTATTTATCCCATCCTGTTTTCCTAATGTGTGAGTTCATAGCTATGATTTTCCCTCTAAGAACTGCTTTCATCAAATCCCATAAATTCTGATAATTTGTGGTTGAATTTTCATAGAATTGTAGAATTTCTTGTTTAATTTCATTGTGACCCATTGATTGCTGAGTAGGGTGTTGTTTAATTTCCATGTATTTATGTGGTTTTTCTCACTTGTTTTGTCGTTTATTTCCAGTTTCATTGTACTGTGGTCAGATAATATGCATGGGATAATTTCTGGGGTTTTTTTTGCATATACTTAAGCATGACCTATGGGCTAGTATGTGATCTATTTTAGAAAATGACCCACGTGCAGGTGAAAAAACTGTGTATTCAGCTGTGTTTGAGTGGAACATTCTGAATATGTCCACTAAGTCTATTTATATCAAGCTCTTGTTGAGTTCTGTTACTTCTTTATTGATTATTTGTCTGCTTGAACTGTCTTTCTGTGATAAGGGAGTTTTAAGGTCTCCTGTTAAGATTATGCTATTGGATATTTGACTTTTTGTGTTCATTAAGATTTATTTTATATAGTTGGGTGCCCCTATATTTGGTGCATAGATATTTATGAGTTTTACCTCTTGCTCTTGCATTTTTCCCCTAACCAGTATATAGTGGCCTTCTTTATTTTGCGTGATCGTTCATAGTTTGAAGTTGAGACTGACTGAGAACAGGAGTGCTACCCCTGCTTTTTTCTGATGTGCTGGGGTGTGTAGCATTGTTTTCCATCCTTTGACTTTCAGCCTATAAATTTTTTTTGAGTTAAGTCTATTCTTGTATAGAGCCTATTACTGGATTTTGTTTCCTAATCCACTGAGCCAGTCTATTTCTTGAGGCCATTTACATTGGTGGTTATAATTGAGATGTGTTGACTTATGATTGAGATGTTCTTTACATGCTGTTGTTTGCTCCTTTTTCTCCTATGTTTAATTGTTTGCCCTATTTAGTGGGTTTCTTCTGTTCTTGGTGGAGTTCTGATCATTTTGGCCCCTCTCTAGAACATCTTTCCAGTAGTCTGTGAAGGGTTGGCTTTGTCATCATGAAATTCTTTATTTGTTCCTTGTCATGGAATTATTTGATTTTTCCAACAAACTTGAGAGTTTTTCAGGGTGTAGTTGTCTAGGCTGGAATTTGTTTACATAGTTTTTGAAGTACTGTGCTCCATGCTCTCTTTGCTTTCATAGTTTGTGTAGAAAGGTTGGCTGTAATTCTGATGGGTTTTCCTTTGAATGTGATCTGCTTCTTTTCTTTAGCAGCTTTCAGTATGTTATTCTTGGGTTGGATTTCTGGGATCTTGACTATTATATGTCTTGATGTGTTTTTAATGTACTGAAGTCATTCGGCATTCTGTATGCTTTGGTTACCTGAATGTCAGATTGTTTGCTAATATTTTGGAAGTTTTCTAGTATTACTTCTGCCCATATTCTTTTTATACCATGTATATTGACTCTTTCTTTCTCACTGGTACCTGTTAGTCTCATGTTGTTCATCTTTTCATCATTTTAGAGGTGATGAATTATTTTTTACTGCATTCTAGTTGTTTTTAAGAGATCTTTTCTTACCTTTTCACTAGCTGCACCAGCATCTTCAAGATCTGACATTCTGTCTTCATTTTCACTCAAACGGTTTTCGAGGTTTGTGATTAAGATTTTAAGTTCCTCTATATCTGTTAGACTCTGCTTCATTGATCTATTTCTTTCCTGTATTGCTCATTGAAGGAGTCTGTCATTTTTCTAATCTCCTTTATTTTTTGTCAATGTCTTCTTTAGAAGTAGTTATTCATTCTTTTCCTGCCTGCATATGTTTCTGTATTTGATTCTTTACTTCAGATGCTATGAATTCAGAGATTTCTTTTTCTATTTCAGAAATTAATTCTGCTTTAACTTCCTCTATACCTTTCTGCTGTTGCTTATTTACTTCCTATTCTATTAATTCATACATTTCAGCTGAGCTAGGGTCCTCTGCACTTGTTCTGGGTGGGTATTGGGTTTCCTCCTTATTTTTCTGCATTTTTTTTTTACTTCAGATGCTATGAATTTAGAGATTTCTTTTTTTGTTCCAGAAATTAATTCTGCTCCAAGTTCCTCTATACCATTCTGCTGTTGTTTCTTTATTTCTAACACCATTAATTCATACATTTCAGCTGAGCTAGAGTCCTCTGCACTTGTTGGTGGTGGACTCAAGGCCTGAGATTGCATTTTGCTCCTTCTCTTTGTCATTTCATATAGCTCTGGCTTCTGACCTTTGGTGTAGAGCTTTGGTACATTTGTAGCCTTAGCACCTAATTAAATTTGGCTATAGATCTATTAAGTTTAGTTTATCCAGTTATTCCTGGCTTGGGTCTAGCTCTTGTGTTAAGCTCCTTCCTGCTGCAGCCCTTGGAAGTGAAACTGTTGTGACCTTCTGTCACATCAGTGAACATGTGGTGCTTCTCTCTTATGCCCCTGGCCCAGAGGGCACAGAGAAGCACAGAAGCTCTCCCACACACTAGCTGGACCTAGGCTTGGATTGGATGGGAGGGGTGGAGGTTCCCCAAAGAGCAGGGTAGAAAGGGTCCCAAGACTGCAGGGGCAAGACTCACGTAGGGGCTGTCCTAGACTTGATCCACCAGCGCAAGGGAGCGCAGGGGTGCACAGGGGCTCACCCTCACACTCACCAGGCCTGAGTTTGGGCCAGATGGGAGGGCCTGAGGTTTCCTGAGAGAGAGAGAGAGAGAAGGGTGGAAAGGTTATCGAGAGTGTGTCAGCAAGACTCACTCAGGGGCTGGCCTGGGCTAGATGTGCCAGTGCAGGGGAGTGTAGGAGTTCACCCCCATTCAGGATGAGAGGGCTGGATGTTTTGAGAGAGAGTGAGAGTCTTTAGGACTCTTAACCACTTAGTTCTATAATGTTATTGTAGCACTCCCTTTCTCTTAAGGAACTTTAATCCATCCATAAAATATGTGAACTGTCCTGTGCCTTCTGTTTTCTCCTAGTACCTCATGCAAGTAAGCCAGCACCTCTAGCAAGTTCTGCTGTGGTAGAGCAAACATACACACACACACACACACACACACACACACACACACACACACACACACCATTGCATGCAGTTCTTGATGAGTTCTAGTGAAGTGGTTTTCTTTGGTTATTTCAGGCCCTCAGCTCAGCACTTTACCATAAGGATGTTTATAGGACCCTAAAGGAGCAAAATGGGGTTACAGAAGGAGGACCTGTGATGCTCTTTGTAAAGCATGCCAACCCTGGAGAAGTCAGAAAGAGAAAAAGAAAATGAAGATGTGTAGGAGAGGCTGAATGTGCAGAGAGAAGGGTGCACTGGGGCTTGAAGGTTACACTCCTCTGGGCTGCACAGTAAAACATCAGAGGCAGTCATCTGCTTTGTTCTGACTTGCCATGGCTGAAGGTGGTAGTCAGTTGTGACATCTTCCTCATGACTAACACAGAAACAGCTTGGCTAGCCTCAGTCTTCTCCACATTTGTCATCTAACCATTCAAGATCTGGGCAGCATCCTGTGGTCTTCACATGAACTTCGGGTTGAGGTGGAGAGCAAGGGGCTTGTAGGCACCTGCAGGATTGTCTGTCATCAGTCTCCTCTTGCACTTCTGATGATCTTCCTTTAGGCCAAGAAAGACAGTGAATTTTATGTTAATCTTTGCATAGCTAGGAAAATAAATACAGGCAGGTTTTCTAGATAGGAATTGGGTGTGTACAGGTGGGAATCACCTAAGTAGGAGCAGAATTAGCTTGATGAAAGAACTGGAGAGGAGTGAATTCAAAGCAATGAAAAGCCTTAGTAATCATCCATTTCTACCTTGGGAATCCAGACGGACTGTGTTCTACTGAAACCATTATTTTTAGACATGGACTTAGCATACTTAAGGTTTAAGACTTAAATAAAAGCTTTGCAAATGAATTTTGAAATTAGAACACAGAAGGACCATATCTAAAAAGAGAAGAGAAAAATGCCTCCAAGAAAATAGGTCATAGTGTAATGCTTGCACACAGGGGAATTGGAACGCAGTGAGTGGCAAATCCAGAACTTCTTTAGCAAGCTCATTGTACAGGAAAATTGTCACCTGAGGGGGAAAAAAACCCATCTAGGCTGTTTCAGTTATAACAATGACTCTTGGAATTCCAATCAGATGTCTTATAGGTAAACTGAATCCTTTTGCTTAAAAATACACATTCAGACCAGCTGATATCACCCATCTAAGTCATAGGTTTGCCTAGGAATAGATCTTTGCACTGTGAGCTCAGCAGGGATTTCTTTTAGAGAAAAATATTTTATGGGCCTAAGAGCAGCTTTGTCAGAACTCACAATATCCTTGAACTGCAAGCAATAGCAATTTTAGACAAAGCATTAATTCAGTGAGTTTAAAGAGGAGAAAAAGGAAAACCCATACAATTGTCGGTGCTAAATGAACTGAAAAGTCATTTGAAAGAACATTTCAGACTTAGTTCTCTCTATATTCTGTTTTTATGTTGAAGAATTCCTTTGGTATTGCTCAGCCCCATTGAGTAGAATGCTATCAACAAAATATGATATTTGTTTAGATATGTGTGCTTTTATACAGTTCTGTGCCAGAACCAGAACAAGCAAGTGAGACTTGGAAGTTGCAATCAGATAGCAAGGTTATTCTTCCACAAGCAGTACAAAACCCTCAAGCCTGGGCTGTGTGCCCAGTGTTTTTTACACAAAATCACGATGGGGTCCATGACATTTCTGGTCACTCTCTGGTAGTGAGAGGTCATCTGGGCAGTTCAAGTCACATGAATAGTCTTACTTCAGTAATTCTGGGTAGAACAGGAGGAAGCACAAAGAAATCTTGGGCCACCGCTTTTGTAGCTGGAGCATCTGCTCTCTGCATTTAATCTCTGTTGATAGGACTTTGTGTCATGAGTCCATTTCAGGAATATCTAGCAATTGCATTGATGCTGATAAATGCATCCTCCTGGATTCTTAAAATGAGACAGGGAGGGAGAGAAGGAGGAAGGGAGGGAGGGAGAGAGCTCAAGGCCGCAGGAGCTTCATCTAAATTTTATTACAATGATCTGAAATAATATTAATGGAGGTGAAATGGGCAGCTGCAATTTACCTTTAAATCAATTATTTTCTATGTCATTAGGTGAAAACTACAGCAGTTCTTACAATATGTTCTGTGGAGCACTTTGTCATTCCACAGATGGCTAACCATAGAAAAAAGGCAGTTGGTTAAATACTCTTAATCTCTAGATCAAAACATCACCATCTAGGCTGTGCATAAAATAACAGAGGGTGGGAAGGGCAGATGGTCCAGGAAGGATGCTTGGGATGATGAGTTCAGTGGGAACCACAGGCTTGAGTCAAGGGCTAGAGACAAAGTCTGCCTTTCATTAACTAGGACTTTGGGTGGTGTGGCTTCTGATCCTTACCTATGTCACCTACCAAGTGGAAATAATAGTGCCTACCCTAATTGCTATCATTAAGCTGTGACATGTGAAATTTACTTTGTTACTTTCATTTCTGAGTGTGCCCTCACTACAGTTGATGAGAAGCTTGTATCAGTAATTTGAAAGGGCTCCCTTATCCTAGCTTGGAAACGCCTCAGATCCTGATGGTAGTCACTCAGTGATGTTAACACCATCTATAACAACCTATGCACATCCTGGTGCCTGGCCAGGCAGCTTTGCTTCTTCTAGACTTCACTAGGCACCAAGAGTCTTTATAAAACTGTGGACTTCATGAGGGTTGCAGAGTTCAACTTTCATGACTGACGGCAGTCCATGTAGTATCCATGTTCACCAGGAACTCTGACCCCTCACATGTCTGTGTTTAAATCTACTTGGAGCAAACTGTAACCTTTCATGCACCTCTCAAACATGGGTAATCTCTCTCTACTTGCAGGTTTTAGGACCAAAATTTACTTTACCTTCTTTCTGATAGTGCAGTTACTTCTCTCAATTATAGCCTGAGAACCAAATTTTTCCCCCTGGTGTTTTATTTGTTATTTTTTCAATGTTCCAGGGGAAATTATATACAATCTCTCACAAACACTACAATCCACAGATGCTCAAGTCCTTTGTATAAAATGATGTAATATGTATATATAGCCTAACCACATGTTCCATATATTTTAATCACCATCAGGTGACTCATGATATTTAATATAATGAAACTGTATATGTGCTCAATAAGGATACAGTCTTAAGAAAATATTGTCTATCCACTGTTAATTAAATCTATAGATGCAAAATTCATACAGAGAGATGAAATGTAAAATGAAGGAGCTTTTATATTTAATAAAAAGCACAGCTGTCACAATACTTCTTTAAGATGTCTGACTGGGATCAAAATCTATGTCCCTGTTGGAGTCTAGTCTCCAGGTTCATGTTTGTCTCAGTCAGTTCTCTTTCCAGCTTCTGTGGGCTCTGTCTTTAAACTCCTGTCTCAGCCTTCAAGCGCTAAGACCCTGTTTTAGCTCATGTGAGCTGTGGTATCTCACCTGTGCTCACCACCCCAGGGGGTCTGAAGGCTCTCATTTTTCCTCAAGAGAATGAGCTGCAAGAGGAGAAGACATAAAAGGCACTCAAGATACTGTCAGCCTTGGCTTTTCTGAAAGTCTTTGATTCCATTTTTCCTCTTTATAGCAAATTCTGTTCTCTTAAAGAAGGTGAAAAGGCAGCAGGCATAGTTGAGAGATCATATCTAATAGAATAAAAATGTGTACATGCTCAATACAGACCCAGTTTTAAGAAAATATTTTCTATCCACAGTTAATCACATATGTAGATGCAGAACTGCAGGGGGGGGAGGTTGGAAGGGAGGAAGGGAGGGAATTCAGGCCACTCACAGGTTACTGACTGATTTAAACCAAGTGCTAGAATGTGTTCTTTTGCTTCTTCTAGAACTTTCCATAAAGAAATAGCTTTTTTTGGCACAGTGTGTGAGATGGGTACCACGTGGTCTTATCTCACAAATGTGATAGACCACCTGATATCTTGCGGGCCCAAGGAGAGCCTGTAGGTAGAAGGGTTTGATCCCAGCTGTCTTACCTCACATTTGACCCCTTTGCAGCTGGGATGGCTGAAGAAGCAGCAAGACAAGTGGCAGGTAGTAGGGAAATGTGCCGACAGGCATATTCTCTTATCCTGATGGTTGTCAGACACTTAGGATTTTGGACTTAGCTGCAGGAGTGGAAGTATGGCTCTGCTTGGCTTAGAGAGGACCAACTCGACTATATATAATAGAGAAGTGTAACAGAGTGAGGCCTTGATTTAGCACTTTGGTTTTATTCCCTCCATTTTTCTGTTCTTGTTAATGGGGCTTTCCTCAAATACTTTCACCCATAGTAGCAAAACGGCAGAAGTTGTCCCAGGTGTCACAACTGTACACTATACATCTCCAGCATGAAAGGGCTTCTCTCCTTTCCCAATAATCCCTTGATTAAAAACCCTGCATTTCACTCTAGTTATGCCAACTCTAGCACTAACTCAACCCAAACCAATCTCTAAAGGGAGTAAGATGGTTGGCTTTGTGTCAGAACTTTCCTTGTCACTGGAGAAGGATGAAAATTGTGTAGCTGTTTGCCCTGGCCCACAGACAATTGCAGTAATAGTTCAAATGGCTTATTTTGGTAAGTAGGTTTTAGGGGATAAAGAAACATTTCCTAAAACCACATTCTCTTCTAGAAAAAATTATGACTGTTTTGTTTACCTCATATTTAGTAGTACTGAAAGCTTGCTATACATGTGCATAGGTGTGTGTGGATGTTTTGTTATTAGTGGCATGTCGTGATTTTACTTTCTTGTTATGTGTATGTGTATGTTTCAAGAAAACCAAAATGATGAATCTCAGAACGTTAAAGAATTTGTTGAATTGGTCTGCAGAGGTCCATTAGACTGAGCACTCAAAATTGTATTGCTTTCAAAGGTCATATCCACAAAACACTATGTAAAAGGTCAAAATTTACCCTGAGAATTGGGTGAAAGGCACTGTCTACAATAACCGAAAGATGGCTTTAGAATTAAGTTCCAGCCCTTCCACTCACCATTTACTTGAACTTCATTTTGAATATGTATATGAATACCTTTGAAAATTGATTCTTTTTCAGAATTTGGTAATAAGTTCTATGTTGAAGAAAAGATTGTTATAATGCATGGACTATCATGACATAGGGAATCAAGTATTTTTCTTACACCTAGAATATTAATATTTGAAATTGTGCTACTATGTTCTCTGTATTTAAAGTCTTCTTCATTTAAAAAAAAATGTGCCCTTAGAGTCTCATTAAGGTAGAACTGCAGATTCAAAATGGCAAGGACTTGCCAATATCAGACGGACAGGAAGGGACAGTGCTGGATTTGTAGGAGGTGGAATAACTAAGATGTTTGGGACCTGAGTCCCCAACCACTGGAAGTGAGGGTGACTGCTCAGCTTCAGCTCGTTGCGAGCATGCAAGTCCTCAGGCTTCCTCCATGAATCTTAGTTTTCCAAGACAAAACCACAGTGCAAATGTTTTAGTTTCTCTTTTGCTTTATTTAAAACACTTCGTAGATCCCAAAACACTGTATCTGCTTGACTAACACACCAGCTTCTCTCTTCCTCATTAATCCAAGGTGATTACAGACAGCTCCTGCCAGGGCTTCTGCAGCACAGGGACTCAGGACCACAGAATGGGCAGCCTCACAGGAGAAACCTGGTCCTTTCCCCATTCCTAGGCATGGCAGACTGTCAGATATTTAATGAGCTGCAGAGATAAGGACATGCAAGGCAGAAGGGCTGAATACCAACCTCTGTCAAACAGTCCAAGGACATGCAGGGTGGAGGTGAAGAAGGCTGTACAAGGCCACCACAGCAAGTATGATCATAGTGATTGGGGCTCTTGGTGAATGTTTTCAGAATTAAAATCTTGGGAAGGAATGTGCTAGAGGTTAGTGCTTATCTCCACCCTGCAGGCTGCCCCTGTAAGGTAGCCCCTACCTCATTCCACGTAGTGGTATTTTTTTCACTATATAAGTATTGTTTTACACTTATTGGAATAAAATAACTGTTGAAGCAGTATAACTCCCATTATTTTCCCAGGTAATGGTCAGGTAATCCTTTGCCAACCCTTTTATGTCAAATAGAGAGAGTGATACTTATAATGTAGATTTACTGAATAAAAAGTAAATGAGTCTCCTTCTGGGTATTTTTTCCAGAAGAGCTGAAAAACCTCATGCCACAGTGATATATGGGTGCACAGCACCCATATTTATAGCAGCTCAATTTGTCATAGCTAAATACTGGAAGCAGCCCAGATGCACATCCACTGAGGAATGGATAAAGAAGATGTATTTTTACACAGCGGAGTGTTAAACTATAAAATAGGAGAAACTTGAGGCTTTTGTTGGTAAATGGTTGCAACTAGAGAACACACTCTTTAAGTGAAATAAATCAGACCTGCTGTGAAAACATTGTATTGTCCCCTTAGTGTGAGAACATGAAAAAGAAAATAGAATCTGAAGGGCACAGTAGAAGGAAATGAGCTTACTCAAATGGAAGCAGTTACTGAGTTGAGTAGAAGGACAGGAGAGGGTGTGGGGAAAGACATAGATCTATGTATGTAAACAGGATGGTTTACCTACTGTACTGTGCATTACTGCTAATCTATGCTAATCTATGTACAGGAGTAGATAATTCTTAATTTTTTTCTCCTGTTTTCAATTGTGCTATTTCTCTTTATAATTTCTTACATAGTTATTTCTTTTCGTTTTTAAAATTTTGCATGCATAGTGTTGTGTTTGAAGACACCACTATGAATTACAAAAAAGACTGTGAAATTCAAATTACTTTGTTAAGTGAAATTCTGTATGATTTATAATCTTTTGTATTTTAATACTATTTTATACTCTTTAAAAAATAAAAAGTGAAAGAAAATATTTGCTGAATAAAAAGATGTATGGTCTCTTTAGAACAAATATTTCAAAAGGCACAGGACCATGATTGTATTGTATATGAGTAAGACTATAAACATTTTTTAAGCCTACTTATGTGAACTAAAAATGTACCAGATGGCAAATAAAAAGTAGTGATTATAAAGCAATTTTAAAAACACATATGCTCATTATCATTTTCTGTCCTCTGACAGGAGAGTGATAACAAGCAGTAGATAGGATAGTATCTTTTAATGAGTTAGAAAACTGACACCTGGCCTGTTTGAATGGTCTTGGGACAAGGCTTCCCAGCCTTAGGTCTTTTGAGCTTTTAGTCAAATCTATGCACTGCTGATTGCTCAGCAGGAACCCTGACCTATACTGCTGGATTCCGTCAGTTACCCAGTTGTAAAAGATATAAATGTTGTGGATATTGCCTCAAGCACTCTGAGCAGGTTAAAGTCACCTGTCGCTGAGAAAAACTGGTTTCAGCCAATAGTAAGGAAAAGGAAAAGCTGCTTTTCCTTCCTTCCTTCCTTCCTTCCTTCCTTCCTTCCTTCCTTCCTTCCTTCCTTCCTTCCTTCCTTTTTTCTAAATTGGGTTCCTACAGTACTCATGGGAAACAAACAATGACAACAAGATAGTAGAAGGAGAACTATACTTTGAGCACAGGGACCATGTAGAAGGGATGCACAAATGCATGGGAACAGAAAGGGAGATGAGTGGAAATGACTTGGCTTGTTGCACTCGTCACTGAGCAAAAAGAACAAAATGCTTTTTCCCTTAAAAACTGAGTCTAGACATGTTCCTATCCAGGGTAATGCTTACTATGTGAGTACAAGATGCAATGGTTTGCGCTGGGAGTCTAATTAACTGTTCTCCTGTTAGATTTGGCTGGACCTTGGAAGCTCATGGGAGTCAGGTCTCCTAGGGTTTTCTCAGCCAGTCCAAAAATATTTGTTCTTATCCTCACTGCCTAGCTGGCATACTCTGGTCCTCTAGGAAATCCACAGTAGTTTGCTTTGCCAAATGCTTGTTGCTCTAACTTCATTTTATTGCTACCAGGTACAGTTTGTATGTGCAAATATCAAAAGCATTGGAGCCATGACTTCTTATCTGCCTAAAACTCTTTAGCTAAATATTGTTGAGAAAATATTTTCAGAAAACCTAGTTAAAAGGTTTTGTGTATTTTTTTTCATTGGCACATGTCCCATATTAACTCTTTTTTAAATTAGAAACCTTAGATCTACAGTTGACTCATTGTTTTTGTTTATAACTCTGCTTTGAGGATATGCTTCCAGATGTCTGTTTTGGGGTTTGTGAGATGCATTATGTTATTGTTCTTTGAGTTTTGTTTTGATTCACAGATTCATTATGTAATTAAGGCAGGCCTTTGCATAATCCCTTCATGTGTTTTCCTACCCATCCACCAACAATTTATTAAATGATTAAATTTCAGACTCTGGACAAGACCTCCTAGTTCCTGAAGCAGAAGGAAAAACTGTGCTTCAGGTGTTTTTCACATATTGACCGAAAAATAGAACTGTTGCCTTCCAGTCATTGTAAAGAAACTAACATCATTTATGGAGCATTTCCTAGATACTCATTGACCTTGGCTTCCAATGTATCATTCTTGCTAATGAGGCCATTTCATTGTAAAGTTACAGAGGACCATGGGACCTAGACTCTGGGATTGCTGAGGCCACCTGTACCAAGCAGTCTAAAAATTATTGTCTTCATTTTAATCAGCTGCATGATAATGGAAAAATAACCTTTGTATGCCATGCTCTGTGACCTTTAACATTATGGAATTGTACTGACCACTAAGGGACATCCTGGCTCTAAAATAAATTCTATATAACTATAGGTTCCTATAAAGTTTCTGCAGCTATTTCTGTTTATCTGGGGTTTTCCCCTCCAATGATTCATAGTTTAGACTTTTGCGCATTTAGCCCTTGCATTGGACATGGCCCTTGTTTTGACTTGTTGCTTTATACGTTAGTCTGCTGTGTCATGACTGTCCAAGGGCCTGGCTCATTGAGACAGTGTTCAGTGCTCAGAGGATGGTGAAGAGGGAGGAGTGCTGAAGGAGGAGTCTGAGAGAGTTTCCTCATATTTCCAATTCTGCTGCCAACTGTTAACTAGGAGCAACCCTAGGGCCTTGAACCTCTACTGTTACTTCTGTTACATCAAGATGGCTCACATGACCTCCAAGGTTTCTTGTTGCCCTTATCTTTTTTTCCTTTCCTTTCTCCATATGCATTCAATTCATTTCTGACCTACTCCCTCTTCAGGAAACAGAATCAGACAGTAACTTGTTTCCATGATGGCTCACCCACATTTACTCTAGGTTTTATGAACTGAGAGAGGTAAATGTAATGACCAAGATGGACATTTGATTGAATGAGATCTGCAGTGCCCAGACCTGCATGGGGCTAAATCCACTGGTGGTCATGACCTTACCCAGCTAATTCTGTGTACCGCGACTTGTTTTTAGCCCCACCCCTAATATCCGTAGAACTGAGCTTATCAGAAATATACGGAGGTACAAGATTGCTGTCTTTCCAAAAGGCTTTTCACCAGTTGTCATTAAATAGTTGATATTTATGCCTTGGATTTCAGATCCCTTTTAAGAGTTATTTCTCTCTCTCATGGAACTACCCTTGAGCAAAGGATAAATACTACACACAAGGGAGAAGACATGCAATGTAAAAGGCAAAACCTAATATAATGAGGGTGATGGCATGAGGACTACCATCTCAGGTAGAGCAGGCAGCAATCGGCTGTGACCACTGTCTAGGCCAGCACCTCCACAGTGTGCAGGAGCCAACTATGCAGGGCACTGGTAAGGAGCCCTGCAGTAACAGGAAGCAACAAATATGAAGGCTCTGGGTTGTACTGGGCCTCTGTCAAGTGTCCACAAGACCAGCCAGAATGTCACTGAGACTGGGGAAGACTTTTGTTCTTTGCCTCAAAGTTTTAAGATCATGAGCTTGACTTAGAGAAAAATCCTTTTATTTCCTAGATATGTGCTTGTAGTTTAACAGGAGGCAGACCGTGACATTTCTAGAAGACAGCACATCAGATGCTGGCCTAGAAGGGAAGAGGAAGTTACCCTGAGTCTGAGGTGGAAGAGTTGATACTTATTGCAGGTGACACAGTTGCACCTCTGTGGCCACCTGCTCGCTTAACACCTGCTCACGTATTCACGTGATGCCTCTCTCACCTTTGTGCAAGAAAAATCAAGCAGGCATTTTCCCATCTTTGTAAGCTTCAGTTTTATGTTGGGGTTAACCCTGGTTGAAAATCAGGTTGCTTTTTTTTTTTTTTTTTTTTTTTTGTCTTTTTTGAGACAGGGTCTCACTGTGCAGTTCAGGCTGGCCTTAAGCTCACTTTGTAGCTCAGGCTGGTCTCGAACTCACAACAATCCTCCTGCCTCAGCCTCCCTAGTGCTGGGATTACAGGCATGCGCCACCACGCCCGGCTCAGGTTGCTTTTTTTCTTTCATATATATATATTTTTTTCTCATATATTATGAAAACATAATATTTCATAAGTGAACAACAATAGTTAATACACAATATATCAGTGTATATCAGTAGAGATACTTCAAAAAACTAGAATTAGAGGTTCCATTGGAACCAGTTATTCCCCTTCTGGGTATTTTCTTAAAAGAATTAAAAGCATCATGTCAGTAATATATGTCCATCCATGTTTATAGCAACACAATTTGTATAGCTAAATCTTGGAAATAACCTAGATGCCTAGGAAACAAGAAATGGATATAGAAGATGTGGTATTTTTATACAATGGAGTATTATTCAGCTATAATGAAAAATAAACTCAAAGCTTTTATTGATAAATGGATAGAACTAGGGATCATACTCATAAGTGAAATAAATCAAACCCAGATATGTAAACGTCATATTATCTCCCTACTATAAGAAACCAAAAAAAGTAAATAAGATTTAAAATATACAATCGAGGGCTGGGGAGATAGCTAAGTGGCTTAAGCACCTGCCCAGCAAGTACAAGTTCCTAAGTTTTATCCCTGATATCCCCATCTCCCCAAAAAGTACAGTAGATATTGCAAGAGGGAAAGAAACTGGTCAAAAGGAAAGAACAACTGAGATGGGACAAAGGAGAAAATCAGGAAGGAAAAAAATATTTATACATACGCATACTCATAATACCTAAGATAATTAATTCTGCCACTGTTTTCTATTTTCTTTCACTGTTCAGTGAAGAAACAGTACTTATATTGTTTGATCAATTTTGTATGCCTATTTCTGGTAATCTGAACAACTACTTTGAAAATAACAATATGCAAATATGATAGTCATTGTTAATCTCCTATCTTTTTTTTACTATAGTTCAGTTGTTATATTTGGTTTTATTTTTAGCCAATGTGCAAAATCATCTAATAATTTGACATAAAATAATAATACATATGATCCAGTAAGAACCTATTCACTCCCTTACATATTGCAAAGAAGGTATTATTTTTTCACAAAGGGCCTGAAAGGAGTCTCTCTGACTCCAGTGACATAGTAATAGTTATCCAGAAAAAGAAGAGAAAAAGAGAACATAAGAATAATATGAAAAAATGTGAAAAGTTAAAAGCTTTCAGAGATGCACATGATAATGTACAATGAACCCATCTTAGGCATCTTAGTGAAATGTGTACCCCTGTTGTCAAAGGATTCAATGTTTTGTATTGTTTTTATCATTTTTATTCAATTTAATGAGAAGAAAAGATAAAATAGCGATGAAACAGTTTCAGAACGGGTTAGTAGAACATTTACAGTGATTAATATATTACATAAAAGGGGGATATGTTAGGAGCCATGAAGCTAGGAAATCGATCAAATATATGTAAGTGGGAGTTGGGCCGGTGCCCAAAGCAAGCAGTGTACCTCACCCCAGAGACGAACATCCTGTCTGATTAAGGTCTGCTATCAGTTGCTAAGCAACCTAGTGTCGTGCATTATGAACTTCACAAAAATGTAAATAAAGGACAGTTTTGTGGTGAATAAAAGGAAGTGGGAGGAAAAAATATATATGTATACGTAAGAGTTAGGATAGATACACAGCTACTTTCTCTTAGTTCACTGAGAATAAAAGTTTGTACTAATATTATTTAGACAAGATACCATGTCTGCATCTTGTCCTCTGAATAACTACTATTTTCTTTTGAAATTTTGTACTGTCTTATACTTTATTAGTCTCTTTAAAATAATATATCATTATCTCCAAAGTAGTTATTCTGAGTACAGGACATTGACAAAAAAGATTCTGTCTTACAAATAAGAAGCAGATAGACATTGTCACAAAACTGTCTTCTCCATGAGCTAAGAGAAACTAGTTGTGTAAGTGAAATTGAGCACCCTGGCCTCAGAGTTAGCCTGACACCTTGGACATGCAGCACAGTGAGCACAGTGTCATTGTGACCCTCCAATGAAGGCAATATGTTTTTATTCACCTAACGTAGGATTCACTCTTCTGTACCTGCCAGTCCAACTTACAGCGATTGCTGTGGAAGTGTCCCGCCAACACCTGGTAGAACCTGGGGAGCGCCATTAGCTTGGCCATCTAGACCACCAGCTGTGAGCTTCAGGGTTGGAGAGGAAGTCATTTGAATGCCCCCAGTGGTGAGAAATGGCTCTCCCAGACACCAGATCTTTGTGATAAACTCATATGAGTCTCACATGTCAAGAACATAAATCAAGGATTTCAGTCTATGTTGACTGAAGGACTCACATTCCAAGATAAGGTACTCTCACAAAAGGAAGGAAAAACCTGAAAGAATTCTAACCTTAAGAACCTCTGTCCTTAACAGAAGACCTTAAGAAAGAAAAGGACAGAATGTGTAGACTATATATATTTCTCTATTTTTGACTCTAAAGAAGGGAAGTAATGTTAATGGAGTACCCATGGCTTGGCATGTACAGCACCGTGCTAAGATACCTGGACCTGTTAAATACACCTGCCTACCTGGAATGTGGGTTTATACACAGGGAGAAGGAAATGAACTCTTAAGCGCTTAGTGATTTTTCCAAGGTCACAGAAGTTCTAAGAGCAGAGATGGTCTTTTTAATGCTAAGGCTACTGCTGTACAACTGCAAGCAGAGACTTTTTTCAAAATGAGGAATGAAAGTATTGTGTTATCCCCTAAGCTAACATCTTCCCGGTATAATTGCTTATTAAGCTGTGTATTTTTAAAGCTATTCACACTCCCCTCTTATCCAGGTGCTCTGAAATGGCTTTTTTTGTGTTCCCTGGCCTGGGTCTAATTTTCACATATATATTAGTCAAGGTGACAGGCACCTTTTTCGGCCTTGCCCATTACAAGCCATTGTATAATGAAAAAGGTAGGTAGCTTAGATGAAAAAAAAAGGTGGAAGAAGTTTCCCAGCACCCTCTGGATGGAATGAATAACGTATGGTCGTTTATCTCAAAGGCTTTCCTTTTACCTGAGCTTGTAATTTCCAAGGGTCATCTTGGTTAAATTAGATTTTAATTCTGAAATATTGTTCCTGGAAACACTCCCGCTGGCCAATTCGTATGTCCTGAATAATATAGGATTCAAGCCAAAATTGAAAGTGCTGGTAAAGTTAATGAGGAATATTTGCCATCTAACCCTTAGGAACAAATCTTAACTCTGTGTTTTTCAACAATTGAGTTTTACAAGTGTAAAAAGTTATAACTGTAAAGCATCTATCTGCCATTCCCAAGGAGCACAGGTGCTGCACAGAATGTTTCCCAGATATCTTGAGGTCTCCCTGTTATACCTTTTAAGCAAGGATACAAGGATGTTTTGTTCTGTCTGCTCCTGGCCTCCCTCTCCTTTCCTCTCCCTCTCTACTATTTCAAGCCTGAACACAGGAAGTCTCTTCTTGCTAAACTTTCTTACATATTTCTATTGCACAAAGTGTAGAAAAACTTCCTATTCTTCCTTCTGCAGCAAGCCATTTATAAAATAAAAATCTCTCCAGACTCAGCTATAAGAATGTGCTGTACAACCCCAAGGAGAAGCAGCAGTGTGCTTCTCATTTCCAGTATGGTAAGCTCACATCAAACTCTGCCCAGCATAGCTGTGCTGTACTAAATAGTTAAAGTCTCAGTGCATGTGGTGGCCATCTTTGCCAACAAGGTCAGGATGACCCTAGCTCTTTCAATCTAGCTCACTTGTATATATCCAATCTGCTATTTGGAGGCTTGCATGCTATTTTGGGAGGGAGCCTAGAAAACAGCACTGCACTTGGACCTGAGAACTTCTGACACTGTCCTGCCACAGGCTGTTCTCCAATGGGCGCCAGAGGTGACTTACAGGCTATAACAAGGGTGGCTGCTGTTCCTACAAGCCCTGAAGAAAGTCTTGTGTCCCCTCAGTGGCACAGCCTGGTTGAACAACTTGGCATATGGGCGGTGGATTGAGAGAATACATAATATAGGTATATCCTTCTTAAGTGTTTTAATTAAAAGTCACGCTCATACACATCCCTTTTGAGAGGTAGCACTAAGAGATAGAGTTGCTTGGCACTGTATTAAAATTCTCCAGAAAAACTGATTCAGTGGGGGGTGATGGAGAGGGACTGTATATAGATCAGCCTAGACATTCATTAGAAGGAATATGGAAATACGCAACTGGCGGCCTTGGGACTGATAGAACCTGGTATCGTTTTCACACCGATTTTTGACTGAAACCCAGGAAAAGCCAGGGTTAGAGTTCAAATCTCAAGGGAAGAACCTTCCACCCTGCAGGAAAGGATCACTGTTCATGTTCTCTTCAGGATTTCAGCTGATTGTATGTGGCCAGCCTACAGAGGAGTGGGGAGTTTGCTACATTCAGTCTGCCAAATGAAAGGATTAAACAGCATGTCTGTCATAAGTTTTGACACACTGATCTATTTTAAATGACAAAACGATATATACTTATAGGATAGCATGATGTTTTGATATTTGCCATGCATTGTGGCCAGGGTAAATCCATCCATTTAATAGAGGTATCAGTGTGTGTGTGTGTGTGTGTGTGTGTGTGTGTGTGTGTGTGTGTGTGTGTATGCATGTGTGTAACAAGAGCATTTAAAACCTATTTCTTTAGCATGAATTAAAGGAAAGAGGACAGGGAAATAGCTCAGTACAATGAGTGTTTCCCTGGCAAGTACAAGGGCCTGAGTTCATTCCTCAGTTCTGCCAAAAATAAAAAATAATAAAATAAATAAATAAAGGAAATAAAAGCCAAATTTTGCCTCTTTAGTAAGTTTTTATTACTTAATAATTTGATAAGTTGTTTATTTTCAGTCATTAAACTACCAATTTATCTGGATGCAGAAAGCAATGTTAGTCTCTGTAAACTCTAAAACACCTCCTCTGCTTTCCTTTGCTCCTGGATTGCTAGCTTTGTGAGGTTGGGAGAGTTCCAGTCTCTTACTTGCTCCTAGTGACAGTCTAGGGTAGTTCTCTGGTGCAGTCCTTCACCTGAATCTTAACTGCAGGTCAGAGCTCTAGCTGTGTACTTCTTAATCTGTGGGAGTGAAAGAAGTCACACCTTTACTGAACAGATAGGGTTTTCCGAAAGTCCAGTAACCCACACACACACATACACCTTGTATCCAATTATTCCTCTGTTTCAAGAACACATATATGAAATAGGGGGCAATTATTAAGTCATTCAAAAGCAAGCAAAGGAAGCTACAATAGATATCTTCCCTGTACAACTACTACTTTGTAGCTTAAAGCTAAATACAGATGTGGAAATTGGCAATGCATATAGAAGCCAGAGAGTACATCTGATACTATCCCCTGGAAGACCTAATTGGACAGTCAAACTTGAAAAGAAGGCCAGAAGAATAGGCAAGACAGTGCTAGTGCAGGGGGTACACATAGTAACTTTCATATTAGAAAGGATTCAGGGGTCTGAATCTGTCCCTGGAAATCTTCCTTACAAGTATCAAAAAGACACAGGGCCCTTTGAAGGTTTAACTCGAAGTCTCATAAAAGGCACTGTCGTGTACAACTGACAACTTTTCCTAATGAAAATAGAAAGAAGACAGGACAAGTGGCTCCCTTGGGGCATGTGCCTTGGTGAAAGAATCTATTTTGGAAGGGATTTTCACAGCGTGCATTTTTAGTATCACTCAGGCCTTTCCTCTTAATCGGGCTCTCCTGCAGGGAAATACTCAGCTGCGGGAATTGCCATGGTACGAATTCAATCTGAACACTTGGCCTAGGCCTAATAGTATTTCACTTATTCCCTTTTCTGTGTCTTCTTAAGATAAATGAGTTCCCTCCTTTATCAATAATAGCTCAAGATTCATAAGCTCACATTTGTCACTGAGGACAGGGGATGTAGCAACTTGCACTTTATTACCTATCTCTCATTTTCTTCCCTTCAAACAATAAATTCCCCACCAATGTCTCTTTTTAAAGGTTGCTTACAGGCTTCTGTTTGAAGACAGCATGCTGGCATCGCTTTTCATTCCTAAATCTTTCCTGACTCATAGTGTGAATTTAGAGTGATTTGCAGGAGTTTTGTAAGACTGTCTTTAGTCGAACTAAAGAAACTCTTAATTGTGGCCTGTTGGAGCTGTGGGTGCCGGATCCCAGTAGCAGCTCTGATGGCTGCCCAGGTGCCATCCCTGTTTTGTGCATCATGGAACTGGACTGGGCTTGGCTGAACGGACATTAATGTCCACACTATTCACCTACCTCTTAGGGTATAGAAGAGGAGGCAGACTGTAAGAGGCTAGGTCTGTGCGAGTGAGCACCAGCAGCCATAGGCAGGGTGAGCCAGAACCTAAGGGAGTGTTTTTCCTTTTTCCTGTGGGATTAGCTTACATTTTATCACAAATGTCCTTCAGGCTTAATCTGTAATGTGGATCAGTCTATTTCCAGTCCCCCTTGTGATCTGTTTTCTTGGGGTGACTGTCGCACTTGGGACTGATTTGTACAAATGGTATCTGAAGCTTGCTGACTTAAAGCAGTGAAGCGGACTTGCGTTTGTCTAAGAGCTGGAAGCTAGCTCTTCACAGCTAACAGAAAACTTTTCATGCTGTGAGGGAAAGTGTGGTGGCCTCCTTTTCTCACTGAGGGCTTGTGACAGAATATTGACATAAAAAGACAGCTACAGCACAGGCCCTGGGCTTCTAACATTACTGTTCTGGCAGACACTGAGCTGCTTACATCTCCCCGCCAAGTGCGTCTTAGGTAGGTGGGGAAGTGCAGGGCTCCCTGTGCTCAAAGTTTCGGAGAGCAGCACGGTGTTCAAAATTGTGCTTTTCCTTGCCTTCAGTGAAGTCACATGTTGACCATCCATGGATATTTTAATTGGGTGGGGAATCACACTTCATTATTTAAATTCACTGAAGTATTTTGTCTTCAGTATCACATACCCTTGTTTCTATTGACCTCTACACATGGACTGTCTGATTTAGCCTTCAGTTTGTAAGGTCACATTGTGTTACTGAAGTACATGCATGAGAAGTATGATGTGGGAAGGAGAGGAAGCGTGTGGTCTGGCTAACATTCTAACCAGTGCAGACCAGAACCCTATTTAGCTACCAGAATGCTGTATGCATGTGTACATGTGTACACATGTGTATGTATATGTATGGGTATAGGCACATGTGTATCTGTGTTTTCCAGTTATTAGCAAAGGGGGGGACTAAAGGATTGAGAATTAAGACAGGCTTCTCCAGCAACATATCTAAGTCCTACAGGACAAGAAGGATTTTGGCAATTGGATATGAATGAGATTTAGACTTAGTCCCTCTCTGAGTGCTTTGGAGGAAGCATACTCTGGTCTGTGACTTTTCTAAACCCCAGGAAATCTATACCTGAACATTCATCCATGTTATACCAGGGAAATAAGGAATGAGTCCTATACAGTGATCTTACATTTGTAAGTCATTTACAGCAACTTTAGGAGCTGTCATAAAATATTTTAGAACAATCACAATCCTGGCTCCCTGAGCCACGAAAGCAGTTTGATGATCACATGTGTTTCATCTATGTCCCCCAGTGTATACACAGCTCTAGTCAGGATGCAAGCTTTGTGGTAACAAAGAAGTAGGAAGGGGAAGAAAGAAAATCCATGTAACACATTACAGAACATAAATGAAGTTGAGATGACACAGCAAATGGCATTTAGGATCAGAAGCTGTGGCCAGCATACAGGGGTCTTCTGATCCCCCTCCAGCTGTCGTGTCAGTAACCCAGTGCTGGCGATGTCACCAGGTTTAATGCTGTCCGGCAAATGTCAGTAGCTGCCTGTGTGCCCAGTCCCAGAGTTTAGTTGCCTGGATCTCCAAATGCTTCCATGTCTAGTGCAGCTCCATCTTGCTTCCCTAGAAATCCTTCATCACACTCGGCTGCTGATGGACACAGAATGCCACCGACATGCGCCTTCCACCTTTCCCATACCGAGAAGGCATCACGGTCACCTGCTGTTTCCCTCCTCTCCCTGCCAGTACCTGTCTCTGGATTGGTTCTCTCGATTGGCTTTGGGAATTCCAAAGCTGAGACAGCTGTGTCTCCCAAATGGAATCTTTGAGCATCACTTCGTGTATGTTACTATTTTAGTTTTCTTAAAAAAGAACCTTATTAAGGTGGTTTATTAGCATTCTGGGTGATTCTCTTGAATTAAGAGTACAATCCAGTGCTTTTCAGTAGCTTCACTTTTATGCACCTATCCTCACAGCACAGCCTCAGGGCATTTCATCTCCTGCATAAAATCCCTTGAGCCCATTTATTTTTTTATTTATTTGTGTCCATGGCTCAGCATGGCCTGGGGGAGAGGCTGGCGCAGCATGTGGGGCCTGGGATGGAACCATGATCCCTGCATTTGCCTAAGCTTGCTTAAGCAAGTACTTTAGTCCACTGACATACCACACCAGCCATCTTTGAACGAATTTATCTTTAATCTCCAATCCTACTCCTAGAGCAGGCAACCCTGGATCTACTGGCTATCTTTATAGATTTACCTCTGAGGGCATATATATAAACAGAGTCATATAATACACATCTTTTGTGTCTGACTTTAATGTTTATGAGGCTTATCTATACTGTAGCATCTCTCAATATTCCATTCCTGTAGTTCTAAATAGTACTCCATCGCATTGATGTTGGATGAGATGTTTATTCATTTATCAGTTGATAGATATGTAGGTGGTTTACCTCTGTGGCTATGAAGAATTATGCAGCCCTGAGCATGTATGTGTACCTCTTTGAAGGGCTGCAGGTTTTTGTCTTGCTCAGATGGTTAGGAGTGGTACTGCTTTGTCCCAAGGGCATAAATTTAACGTTTGAAGATACAAGCTCTAGTTCAAACTGCTCACCCTGTGGCAAAACAGAGTTCTTAGATCTCTGCATCCTGTCTATCATGTGTGCTACAGATGTGTTCTTCTTTCAGTTTAGAACTTTGATACACTTTGTGTCTTTTCTCTGAGCATTTGGCACAGGACTGGGCACAAGTTTGGCACTTCACTGGCCATCATGGATAAGAGTGGTTCGGGGCTTTGGGTTTGGAGTTACACCATGAGGACTCTCTGAGCATCAGTTTTCTCAGCTGAAATGGGACTAAGTGTGCCTTCTGTCTAGAGTTACAATGAGGATTGGTGGTTTGCTTTGTTCAGTGCATATGGAAAGCTTTCATTACTAATGCCCTAAAATTCATACCAGTACCTTCAGAACAGCCATTTAATGAATTTCTCTTGTAGTCACACATATAGGGATCTACAGGCAAAGTGTTGAGCCCTAAAGTTAGAGTAATGAAGAAGTTACCATACTTTATCTTGAGGAAATTGAAATCTGGCAAGGAGGGACATAGACTGACATGTGCAAGTGCAGTGACAAGTGATACGAGATGGAAGAAGAGACAACCTGCAGGAAAAGATGTGGATTATAAGATGGAGCCTGGAGATGAGATGGGATGGGAGCTATGAGATCCACTGGAGATATGCAGAGCAGGGAGGGACAGCAGGTGGAGAAAGGACTCCAAACTAACACCAAAGCCTGAAGGCTTGTAAGAGTATTTATGGGCCAAAGGAGGGACAATTACAAGCACCACACAAGAAGGAAGGAAGCATCCAGAGCAACAGCCAGCAGGGGATGGGAGACAGTGAAGGCAGAATGGCAAGGAGTAGGGCCAGTGGGGTGACAAGTGCCACAAGACATGTGTAGGAGCCTGCTCCTTCCCTTTGCCACTGCTATTCTTTTCTATTTTAAAGCTTGAGAACCTGCAAAGGAGATGATTCAGTATGCACATGGTTGATGTGTCCAGCTGAAGATAAAACGAAAAAGAAGGTGGGCTCAACATGTGCAGTGCTCCAATACAATATATCCTTCAAGTTTTGTAGGGGTTTTTTCCATTACTGACTTCCTCCTGGGGAGCATTTGTTCTCTAGCATTAAGAATATTTGTACTTTCTAAGTAGAAAGAGTAAGGGCCAGCCAAATAGTCCAGCTGATTAAAGTGCCTGCAAGCAGGCACAGGGACCAGGGCCTCCATCCCTGGGCCTGCCGTGCTGGCCCTGCCCCCAGGGCACATTGAGATGACAGTTGAGACTTGGCGTGGTGGTGTGCGCCTGTAATCCTAGCTCTTGGTAGGCTGTAAACAGGTAGATCACTACAAGTCTGATCTAGTAGTGAGACCCTGAACACCCTATAGACCTTCCCTAAAATACAAAAAAGGAAGAAAGAAAGAAAGTTCCTGCCAGGTCCTCAACTCCCCAGTGACCACCTGTGTCTGGCGGAAGCACTCACGAACCTATCAGAAGCTGCTGTAAGAAGAGGCATGCGTAACATTTCTTGTCATTGACTGCCACTCATTTTCTTTCAAAATTCAGCTACAGAAGATTCCCCATCAGGCCATCAGAGCCAGGGAGATAGCTCAGTAGAATAAGTGCTTGCCTGGCGAATGCAAGGTACTGAGTTCAATCCTTAGTACTGGAAAAAAAAGATCCCCATCTACAGAAGGTATGACTTCTGATTCCTCATCTTTTAAAAGATGTAAAAGTGATAGCATTTAATAGAAACCATACTTTAGATGTTGAATTCCAATGTCTTTCTGCATCAGGGTAGCTGGCACAATACTCATTTGGAAGGTTGGTGGTGTCAGCAGTAAATCTCAGCCAATCGTGTAGTAGGGAGGGTAAATGATACTCTACAGTGAAATGCCGTAGTAAGCTACAGTGTGCAGTAGGGTGGTGTACTAACTGCAGTTTCTACTGAAGACAGCTTAACCTTGCAGTGGGTTTTCAAGCTGCACCCGTGGGACACACCCTCACTACAAGTCAACAAACGTCTGTAGTTGTGATGAATAGATTTTCCCACTCAGCCAGTATGTACTGAACACTTGCCAAGTAATATTTTAGTAGCTGAGAGGCTAAAAGTGATCAAAACTGTCAAAAATCTCATCCCTATGATGCTTACATTCTTTTACAGTGCTAGGAATCCAGCTGAGGGGCCACCTGTGCTGGGCAAGAGCTCCAGCCCTGGCCCTGTGCTTAGGGAAGATGCTTTTGTGCTTAGGTCTACACTGAGGCATGGCTCCCACTGGAAGTGCTCCAGGAAGAGCCCATCTTGAGACTGCTTACTAAAACAGGGCTTGGAGTGAGTCAAGCCTGCAAGTGGGCTGGCGGTCGAAACCCTGCCCAATGCCAATGAGCAGGAAAGTCAAAGAAGCAAGAAACAATACTTCCTTCAGACCAACATGACAGCAATCCCTAGCGCCTGTGCCATCAGGGCAAGCCCCAAAGTTCACCTCACTCAGTGTTCTGTTGATGTCCTAGAGTCTTGCCTTACACCCTTGTGGCATTGGTCACTGCCCCGCTGTGGCCCTGACTGAGAAAGCTGCCATCTGAGTTGCACAATCCCTTAAAGTTTAGTATTTTCTCCTTCTCTGCCACATCTGAATAAGGGTATCCAGTGAGGCCAGAGCCCTACAGCCATTTCTACCCAAGACTGTCACACCTCTCAGGGACACCAGCTAGACACTGGTTTCTGGAATCTACATCAGTCCCACACCTTTGTTCCTGCCTCAGCTGAGAATATCTCCTCTTGTCTTGCCTCTCTTTCTGATAGGGTGATTCTTGCCTTCTATAAAAGATGGGGAGTCGCACTGTTCTCAGGCTGCCTCTGCTCCATCACACTCAGTGTTCTACCCAGGCATGGGACCTGTTTCCAGAGCACAAGGAGCCAGGGACCAGCAGGACACAGGAGCTGACAGTAGCCAGTTCATATTGCAGCCTCTTCCCCTGCCACTCAGCCGTCTCTATATATCTGATGCTTCTTTTGTAGAAAGCTAGGCAAAGCAACCAGCCAGTCAGTATGGACCAGCAAAAATAGCTAGAATAATTGCCATAATCCTCACAGCAGCCAAGGGGGAGATAGCTGCCCACCTCAGTCCTGTCCTGTCTTCTCTGGAAGATCCTGATGTAGACTGGGAAAATAATGGAATGTGTCTATACATTTAAAAACTCCTTTTCTGGCACTGGGGAGATAGCTTGGTAGTCTAAGTGCCTGGCTGGCAAGCTCAAGGTTCCGAGTTCGAGCCCCAGTACTGTGTGCCATGCTGGCCCTGGAACCCTGGGCATACCATGCCAACCTATAACTGGGTGTGGTGGTGCATACCTGTAATCTCAGACACTATGAAGGCTGAAACAGGAGGATCATGACACATTAAAACTGTATAGTGAGACCCTATATCAACCAACTAACTAAATAAATAATCACAAAAACTCCTTTTCTGAGCATGTACCCCAGCTCAGGGTTGTGTAGGCACTGGGGATGTCAGGGTCAACAGGATGGTCAGAGGCCCTGTCCTCACTGGAGGCAGATGAACTTGGCCTCTCATCTCCCTCAAAAGGATGCTATGGACTTCAGAGCCACCTTCTGGGCAGTGCTGTCTGAGAGGAGACCAGGGGTCTTGTCGTCCAGGTAGTGCAATATTTATGTTTGTCTTCAAGGAAATTGAAATTTCACTATTTGAAAAGGTTAAAAGTGATGATTCTGAATCTTTAAACGTTTTACATCTTATTCGAAGGGAAGTTATAGTTCAAAATTGGCTAAAACTACTACTTTAATATTGATGCCTATTGATTTTCTTATGTTTTTCCCCATAGATGTTACAGCATATCATGACTACACTCTGCAGTGAGTCCAAGTGTTCCATGCACCTTAATTCCTCTCCCATCCTTGCTCCATCCACCCTCCCCTCTCCCCCTACCTGGGTCCCTTTCAACCAAGGAAAGGTCTGTCTCTGTGGTTCCTACTGCCTACCTCTCAGTTTCCTCCTTATGTATACTTTGGCATTCTTCCCTAAGAGAAACCGTGCAGCAGAGAGGGTGTTTTAAGTAAGACTGATCTTAAGATGTTCCAGTGTGTCCTCAACACAATCTCATTTTCCCAAAGCTGGGATGGAAACTTTCTGAAATATTTACTTGCATGCTCTGGTCTGTTTGGTTTTGAAAATAGAGGTACAAAGCAAAACAAATCAAAAAACCTCAGCATTTGGCAAACAAATCAAAAAACCTCAACCCTAAGTGCTTTTGAACAAACCTAGAAATGAGGAAGGAGGCTGGAAAAGTAAGGCAATGATGCACAGGAATAGAAAGAACTTCTACATGAGGAAATCCTGTGACCAGGCAAGTGAGGGGGTAAGTGTAAAGCCAGAAGAGAGATGCAGGTGAAGGGTCAGTGACTATTTGAAAGGAGTTCGTTGTCGATTTGGTTGGTGTTTCTCAAGTGCTGGTCATTTCTGTGTTCCCTTTGCTCTTCCACATTGCCTGTATTACCAGCGAATGCACAGGGCTAGACCTGGAGCCTTTTCTGTTTCTGTGATTCTCCAAGGCACCCAGCACACAAATAGGCACAGAGCAACCTTTCCAAAATCAGCAGAGGATTCCAGTTGTGTGTTTCAGTTACGTTCCTGGGAAGAGGAGAGAGCCAGGTTGTAAAGAGAAATTACTATAGATTCTGAGAAAGTGGAAAAAGAAGCTCTATAAGAATGCATGGTGTTATGCCTGGCAAAGTGGTGCACATCTGGAATCCTGGCACTCAGAAGGCTGAGGCAGGAGCACTGCCAAGAGTTTAAGGCCAGCCTTGGTAACATAATGAGATAAAGGCCAACCTGAACTGTATAGTGAGACCCCGTCTCAAAAATAAAAACAAACAAAAAAGGCAAGAATTGCAGGTATTGAATTACAGATGGCCATATCTATTAAGAGTTACCAAAACAGCTAAAATGAAAGTGAAATTTAAAAAAATCCACCAGATATATAAGCCTATCAGTTTTCCATGGACTGGAGATTAAGTTGAGAAAAATGACTTTAGAATATTGAGTCCAAAGTAGAAAGCTTTGTGCTCACAATCCTGTTCCTTTCATTAGAGGCACACCCTAGATCCAGCCACCTCAGAAACAGCCTCACCTCCACTGCATGAAGCCTGGGGGAACATCTGAACACCAGCCATCATGTACAGTAGTTAAAAGTGGGTCCTTGGCATTTCATTTCTATTCGAGAATATTACCTATACTGATGAACGAACTTCATTTTGGCAGATTCATAAATGCATATATTATATTTTGATTGATCAATCACACACATACACAAACACACACACACACAATCTCCTTTGTGTTTCTTCTTCTCTACCCCTGGTTCCTTTCCTCTTTAGTACTATCCCTCTTATGTCATCTCCACTTTTTAATGGCCCCTATACAAGAGAAAACATGCATTAATGCATTATTTGTCTGGATCTAGTTTATTGCACCTGACATGATGAATTCTAATTCTTTCATTTTCCTACCAATGGCATAATTCTCTTCTTATTGGCAGCTGTATAATTCTCCACTGTGCACAGGTACTGTATTTTCTTCATTCACGTGTGAGTGAGTAGGAACGCTGACCACAGCCATTATGAATTGGGCCTCTGTGATGAACTGACATTACCCTTTGGGGAACGTACTGAGGAACAGTATCACTAGGGGTCATACTGTTTCTTTGTGTTATTCAACAATGCATTGCAAATATTTGCTAAGCTCCTCAGTCTCCCTCACTAAAAGGTTGGTAGTCCTGCAGCACAACCAAGACTGCCCCAATAGTTGCCTATTAGACACTTGTAAGGTTTTTTTTTTTTTCCTTTGATAACCAATGTAATGATCAATAGCACTGCTAAATACTTAAACACTTATGCAAGCATTTTCTAATGAGAAAACCCATGAAACGCTGTGGTCATTGGTAGCAGCAAGAAAGAAAGTGAAGCAAAGGGGGACAAGGAGTAGCAGTGAGCACAGAGGCATCAGTATATACAACAGAAGGGGATATACATGCAAGTGACCTAAGAAGGAAGGGAAACACATTTTACCTGGGGTAGATTACTACCCAGAATATAATCTGTATGCAAGAGTGGCTAGCTGGACACGGTGGCTCACACCTGCAATCCTAGTACTTTTGGAGGCTGAGGCAGGATGACTGCAAATTCAACCTGGGCTGAGCAAGTACTTTCTTATTTGGTAAGCATAAATCATACCTGCAAACAATTTAATAAGTTTATAGAATGCAGACTGAGTGTGACTGTGACAAGGTCTCTGTAGCTCAGGGGTGACTAGGAATAATCCAAATTTAAGAGTAAATCTCTGTCGGTCTTGGGAGAAGTACAGGGGCTTTTGAGTATTGGCTTTTCCTATTTCCCTCTGCTTCTAACTCCGCTGGCTGCTGGTGAGACGCAAACATGTCGTGAGCCTTCTGCTCTCCTGGGTGGGACTGCCTGGTCTGGGTTCTCTGGGCAGAGCCCACTTTCAAGTGCAAGGACACACAGGGACACTCACTGCCGTGTGAGGGTAATGCTGGCCACAGGGTCCATTCTGCCCCCCCTGGCTGATGTGCGTGTATGAGAAAGGGGCAGAGGAAACTGTCACTGCTCTTGGGCTTCCCCCTTACCATATGGTATCTGCCTCCTGTGCTGGGGTCCACACAGTGATAGAGAGAAGCAGCCTCAGCCTGTGAGCTCACACAGCTCCCTGAGGTGGGGTGGGGTGCAACTACTGCATCCTGCACCTGCTCCGTGAGAAAACAGGGGAGCTCCCTATGACAGACAGGAGACCTATGAGCTGGCCCAGAACCACAGGGGTGCCAGGCTTCGTGAGTAGCTGCAAACCTGGATATTCAAATATTTCAGTGCAAATCGTCCTGGGAGGAAAACAGAGATGGAGCATCTACGTACTGTGTTTTCCTACTGAGCAAGCTGCACATTACTTGGGCAAGCTGCAAGGAGGGGGCCAGACACACAGGCTACCCTCTCTGAATAGTTTTTATTTTGCTGATTTAACATTGGTTGAACCAATGTTAAACCAAGTTTGAACCACATAGAGTTCAAAATCTGTAAAACAAAACTGGACTTTATATTGGGGCAGGGTGGCTTACGCCTGTCATGCCAGCTACTCAGGAGACTGAGGCAAGAAAATCAGGTGATCCTAAGAACTCAACCCAAGAGCAACCGAGATGACTATAGCAAAGAAATTAGGCCTTACGAAGTATGAAAAATTGAAAGAAAACAAAAGGCAGCATGGGCCATGTAGTGGCCAAGCACTTGCCTGGCTTGCCTAAGGCCCTGGGTTTGATGTCCAGTGCTTCAAATATAAAAATGATTATAAATATCTTAAATAAGTGAACCTACCAGGCGTTGGGTTGGTGGCATAACTACACAGAAGGGTTTTCAGGTGATTTTAAAACCTAATCATTTCTACTTCCTTTGTAGACTGTGATTCGAAGATTTTAAAAACTGACAAATTTCAGAATTGTTTTCATTAATGGTAGCAAAACTTTTTTTGTGAAAGTTTAGAGCTCTTCAGCTATTCTGTGTGTGCAGTGTGTTACAGCAAATGAATAATCATGTTGATGTTACAGATGGTGGGGATTTTTAGTAGGAAGAAAAGACTCGCACATAAAATCCATGAGGTTTGAGCGAAATTTATCTTGTGAATTTAAAGTTGCATGTGAAATCACAGTGTGTTTTACTAAATGATGAACAAAAACACAACACCATCAAACTTTATTTTCTAGCTCTGTCTACAGAAACAAAGACTAACCCAGTAGCAATGGACATATAAATCTCTGATCTCGTGCCCTCTAAATGCTTGTTCCTAGCAAAAAGAACTGGGGCTTCTCACACAAAATGAATGGCTGATTGCAGGGTTTGGGGGACGCGTATGTAAGATAGCCCTGGCCATCTCCTTATCTGGAAGTAAGAAGCCACTGAAAACTGCTGTCAGGAGTGAATTTCGAGAGTCTTGTCTGACCACATACAGAGAAGTCAGAACCTTAAGGCAAATCACACAGTGGCTATGCTAGAACAAAACAAACCAAAATGTTTATAGTGCTATTTTATAGATAAAAATTTCTTGGATTGGAGACTACTGGGTAACCAAATCAGTCTTTTGAATACCAACAAATGCAAAAATGCAAGTACCAGTGAATGCTCTGTAAAATGCAATGTAGACTATATAAATGACGAGATGAAACTGCTCTTGGTATGATATTCCAGTGAATGAGTTGAAAGGAAATCATAGAATTAGGGATCCAGCAGTTTAAAATCAAAAGTTCTAGTTGAATTGTAGACCCCTCTAGTCACAGTGATGACCTCACAAGAAAGGCGGCTTTGCACGTCCTGCTGGAAGAACGTCCCAGCTGATAGGCCCAGAGATGAGCCCGCCCCCTCCCCAAGATGGCTGCCTCCTAATCTCAGGAAATCCAAACATGTTGCAGCCCAGGAAAGAAGGAGTCTCACTTGCAGATGGACTTTATGACTGCTGCTGAGGAGATGTCAGAGTGAGAAGACTCTGAATCATGAAACCCCCAAGGTCTTGATTCTTTTTTATTATTTAAAGAGAGTACAGTATAGCCCTAAAACAAAAAAATTACAAATGATACAGAATTTCACTAAATAAAGTAATACAAATTTCATAGTATTTGTTATAACACATAGTGTTGTCTTCAAATGAGTTGTTCATATTACCAGACAGGTGCATGCAAGAGGTCCTTGAGATTCAAAAAGGACAAAGGATCTATAAAATGTGGCAGGGTTTCAGGCTAAATCATGAGGGGATTTGACTGATCTTGTCAGATACAGAATTTACACTTCTTGGTATATAGGTCTCGCTTTATCTTGGTCGCAACCATCCAGCAGAAAAATATAAAAATGAGGTATAAAGCCAGATTAATAATGGTGAGCTATAAAAGCTCAAGTCAACAACTTCTGACATTGCCAGTCCTACAGATAACCCACTACTATTATGGACTACTGCACTATATTGGATTATTTTGCTAAATTCACTCACCTACAATATTTAAATGTCAGTGGAATACCCATCTCTGACAAAACTAAACAAAAAGGGGGATACAAATGAAGGACCATTTTGTATTTATATATTTAAAATAGGACAGATGTACAGCTACTTTCTTCAATGAGAGGAAAGATTTGTACTAATAGTGTTGGGACAGGATATCATGTCTGCATCTTGTATTATAAATAACCACTATGAAGACAACGATATGCAATGTGTTACTCACATTGTCCTATTAATCGGTTTTGAAACTGTCTCATTGCTATTTGTTTCTCAATAAAATTAATAAAAAACAAAATAATATAAAAAGGGGCACAGAATATTTAGGGTCAAATGAATACTCTGTGAAGAAAAGTTCTGCACCTTTTCTAATGTTTTTTGTTGTTGTTTCTGTTTTTTGGGGGGGGTTGTTTTGTTTTGTTTTTTACTATTTTATATTCTCTTAGTAGTCTAAGCACCTGTCTGGCAAGTGTAAGGACCTGAGGTTGATCCCCAGTACCACATGCCATGCCAGCCCCAGAATCAGGGTATACCATGCTGGCCACTGAAACCTGGTCTGGTGGTGCACACGTATAATCCCAGTGCTAGAGAGGCTGCGACGGGTGATCATTATGAGTCCAAGCTGCATAGCGAGACCCTATGCCAAACAAATAAACAAACTATTTTTTAAAAATAATTTTAAATAAATAAAAAATAAAAGCCTCTATCTACCCTCACTGACTTGAAGACAAGAGTCTGGCCCTGGGCCGAAGAATGTGAGTAGCCTTTATAGGCAAGAAAAAGATCTAAGAGAACTGTCAAGGTTCCTCTTAGTCCTTGCTGAGACCTCCAACTTATATAAAAGCAAGATAATATATTTTATTCTTTTAGAGCGCCAAATTTGTTAATTTGTTGCCAAAACAATTAAATAAACTCCCCTTCCTATGATATATTCTTCCTACAAAACAGACTGAATCTACTTAAGTGTCTGATATTTTATGTGTAGCTACTAGTTTATAGGAAACAGAATACTAGGAGGAACATGGGAAGTTATGGGTGTGTTCATGAAGTTTAAACTGTGGAAAACTGCTGCAAAAATGACATTGCATTTACCAAATAGAGCATGCATGTATTTAAGAGACAGCCTTGGAAAAGCTTGGGAAATCACCTAGCATTTTACATACCGCCAACTCGTACTAGAAAAATGCCCTCAAATAAGCAAATTGCATATAGGAAAAAGTTAGTGCAGTGTGAGCCCTGAAACTGAGTGTTTGCTATTGACAAAAGAATCACTGTTACTGCTGCCCGCTGGGTGTTGGATGGGAAGGAATTTTTTGAGGGGGATGCTGTACATAGTGTTGGTGTCAGTGTAAAACAAAAAACAAAAGGGAGAGGGTGAGTGGGTGGGTGGGAACAAAAGGAGCAGCCGGCAAAGATGGGTGATGAGAGCTACTTCCACTTCTGCCTTTCTGCTTTTACTCCTAAGGACTTTGTGATTTTCTCAAGCAAATTTGGATAATTAGGGATAATGTCCATACTCTAAGATCATCTGTTTAACATTCATAATTCCATCTGCAATTGTAGTTCATTTTAGACGTAGACTAGAACCTATTCAGACCTTCTAAGATTAAAACGTTGGCATCTTTGGGATGGGGGCCCTCTTTCTGCCTCCCACACGAGCTGCTCTTGTATTAGAAAACACAAAGCATCTCTGTCGTAATGTTATCAGCTCCACAAAGATGCTCCTAATTCTTTCATATATTTTAATATGAAAATGATACAACAGTAATTAAAAGATTGTCAATAATTCGACATTTTATGTCAAAATTTTTGTGATCCACAGAAGCCATGTCCAAAGGCCAGATTTGAACAACAAGCTATCAGTGTGAAATCCCACCTAAATTTTTGAAAACACAATCTTTCCCCTTACCCTGGAGAGCGGTCCTGTTCTTCCTTTCTCCTACTCCCTCCTATCTCCCTCCCCCGGCACTGCCTAGCTATAAAGGCCACCTTCTTCCTTGCAAGTCACTGACTTGGGGGCATTACAAATTGCTTGGAAGAGAATTTTCTCAGAATAAGTGAGCAAAGGGAATAATATGCATAATTGTATTGAACAGTGCCTCCTAGTATTTTATGTGTTCATTTAGACTGCCCTTCTTTCGCTCCTTAAAGTATTAAAAAAAAAAAAAAAAAGCAATAACTTTGTTTCAATTTTTGACAGCCTCAGGTATTTTGAAATTTGGGTTAAACACATTTTCCCTGTTATCTCTGTGTCTCTATTTCAGGATGGAATGGGAAACTTGAGAATCACAGAAAAAGGTCTAAAGCTAGAAGGAGACTCAGAATTCCTACAACCTCTCTACGCCAAAGAAATTCAGTCCAGACCAGTAAGTTAATGCTGACAGAAAAAAAGCATGTATATATATGTATTTAAATAACATGTATTTATGAGGAACTATATATATATTATATATATATACTATATATATATATAGTTCCTCATAAATCTAAATTTGGGAGAATTAATGTTGCTATTGACTGATAATAAAAGGTCTGAATGTGCAAGTTGTAATCATAGTCATGGCTCCATAAGCAAATGTTTGACTTCTCTGACCCTCTGTCTTTTCCTGACAAATAAAAGGTAAGGACTGGAGTTCACCATTTACATAGTTCATGTGCAAACCAGGCAAAAGACTGAAAACTTTGAAGCCCAATGCAAATGCTAAATAACATGGCTATTGTCAACTGTTTGAAAACCATCTTTGAAAAGACAGAACTGAAGAATTAGCATTTTGTTTTTCTTTAACAGTCAACTATGTAGCCATTGTTGGTTAGAATCAATTTATTATTAACATCTATGATTTGAATTGGTATTTAGCTAACTACTGCCAAATGTACTTGTTTAAAGTATATTTCTGTTTTCTGTGCATTATCTGATTAAAATCACAAATTGGTCTCTGCAAGAGGCAACTATTGTTGCCATTATTTTACAGAAAAAGAACTGAGGCTTAGAGAATACATCCAAAACCATATATTAATAAAATAGTGGATCAAAGATTGCATTTCTGGCAATGGAATTCTAAAGCATTTTTGTTAAGCATAAGCTTTAAATGTTTCTCTTTATTTGATTTTTCTTTTTTTATCATATTAGAAGTAATTCCTATATACCTTACTTTTATTACCCAGTATTATCAAAGTTTTTGGAGTGGAGTTTTTTATTGCTGTATTTTGTTTTATTTCTTGAGAGAGAGAGAGAGAGAGAGAGAGAGAGAGAGAGAGAGAGAGAATGTATGTGTGTAAATTTGCTGCTTAATAAATATGTGGGGTTTTTTCTGGCTGAGATTAATCTCTATCCACCTGCAAGCAAAGAATAACATGAAAGTACCCCAAGTATCATTTGCATCATGTGTATTGATTAGTGCTATAAATGAAATTTAGTAATTTAGAGCAGGTGGCTGATGTTACCTGAATGAAATCTAAGGCTTCAGTTGTATTAAATGAGTGTGATTCCTGATCCGACAAGCTCACTTCCTTGTCTGTCTCCTAAAATGGAACTGGAGGATTCAATTGTGAGAAATAGCAAATGAGTCCAGTCACATAAGGATGATATATGAAATTTCACTGGATTACATTGGATTGGACCCAAAGAGGATTAAGCATTGTAAATATTCTCATTCTCACTGAGGAAACTTCACCGTAGAATAAGCAAGGAGCTATCATACAGCAAGGGTCATCAGGGCTTCATTCTGTTCTGGAATTAGCAGAGAACTTTAAGCATTTAAAACATCCCAAGTCATATGCATTGCCCTTCATTATTGGTTCTCCACTGCTGACAAATTGATTAGCGAAGTCATCTGCTTTTGTTACTCATTGTATTTTAGATTAATTATCTTGTTTATGTTAAAGTCATTCAATTTGCTGGTGATTGATAACTCACTGGTGTTTGAGAATTTTCCTCTAAGTATACTGGAGAACTATCTAGAGAAGGGCTTGGTAGTAAATATTGCACCTCTCCATCACTTTTCCTTCCCTTTTTACAAATAATGTAGAACCCATTCTTCGGTCAAGGCCATGACTCGTAGGCTATGTTCTATACTGCACCAACCACTTGAATCTTTATTAATATTTCCAAAAATATGTACATGTTCTGATTAGACTGGATGTGGTACAGGGAGTACATTTCAATATCATTGCATGGGCTAATTGGTATGTATTAAGTGAAGTAGCTATGCTAAGTTTTCTTGGTGTATAATTAGGGTCATATAAAAGAACTGAGAAGTGTGTTTTGAGATTTAGAACACAGTGCCTGGCGTGTCTCTTGAGTCCCTGTGCAGGAACCGAACTTAGCACATACGTCAGCCAGCCTATTTGTAAGCTGACAAGCAGCTGATCCCGAGGTAGAGATTAGAAGCTCAAAAGTAAGGATCATTTCAAAGCTCTTGCTTTAATATTGGAAAATCAGTTATGACTAAGTCACTAAAGAAAATTTTTTAAATTCTATTAGAACGTACTCAATTCATGAAATGAAATATTTTTCCTCTTAAAATATAAACAGTAGGGCTGGCCAAATAGCTGAGCAGATTAAAGTACCTGAAGCAGGTGCAGGGATTGGGGTTGGATCCCCAGCCCTGCCATACTGGCCCTGCCCCGGGGCACACTGAGATGGAGATTGAGACTGGGCGTGGTGGTGCGCGCCTGTAATCCCAGCTCTTGGGAGGCTGCAAACAGGTGGATCACTATGAATCTGATCTAGTGGTGAGACCCTGAACACCCTGTAGACCCTTCCCCAAAATACAAAAAATAAAACATAAAAATAAATAAATAGTAAAGCTCATAGACATTATTCTGGTAACACAATGTATAGCTTCCTGCTGTAAAAGGACACCCATACATTCAGTGAGATTCATCAACAAAGCCTGGCAGCTCCGGCTGAGCCCTGCTCCCCCACCTTTGCCTGCTCCATCCCAGCCAGCCCACTTCCCTCCACAGTCCTTGGTGACCAGCAGGGTTTCTGCCTGTTGCTCTTCACTTCCTGATGAGCAACGCGACCCACGTGACCTCCAGAAGGTCGGGCCCTTCCGCCATGATGGAAAAGGTGCTCCATTGCCTTCTCATAGCATCTGAAGCAAACTCCAAAGCCCTAGCCCCCAAGACTCTAGAGCTCTTCACACCTTTCTCTCAGAAGCTCCTCTGCGCATCAGTGTCTGCTCATATGAAGCCCTTGTGGAACGCTGTCCCTTAGCCAATCAACCCACGCAGTGCAACCGCTCTACTTAACCCTCACACTGGTTTCCCTCCTTATAATTCACATTATTTGGTGCCATCACTTATTTTAAAATAGAGTTTGGAAAGAACAGGAGATTTACTGGAATTTGTCTACTATGTTGCCTAGCCTTATGGCTCACAGGTACTATATTCCCATAAGTGTGTGTGAAATTCTAATTAGCCAATCGCTTAAAATGAAAACCTTTAATTTGTCCTGTGTCTACAAGCACTGTTAATAATTCAGCATATATTTTTACATTTTCTCTGATTATATTTTTTATAAAATTATATTTTGCTTAGTATTCTACATTTTCCTCATTGAAAAATCTATGTAAAGTTTTCTTTAACTAACATGTACAACTCTAAGAGCTATTTTTGAGGTATAATTAAGGAGTAGAAGTTCAGGACATAGCCCCTTAATATTTCATTTTTAGAACATAGTGCATAGACAGAAATTTGGAATACGTTATTAGGTATAGCAAAAAATATAGACCTGGTTTATCTTTGATGTGTCACAAAAAGTGTGTTATCATGAAAAGATGACAGGGCTTTGGAGACAGCTCAGCAGCCTAAGACCTGCCTAGACAAGTGGGAAGATTGGAATTCAGTCCCAGTACCATATGCCTTGCTGGCCCCACCCCACTTGCACTGAGTTAGCTGCCAAGAATAGAAGTGGTAGTGCACACCTCTAATCCCTGGGCTGGAGAGGCTGACACAGGAGGATCTTTGTGAGTCTGAGTTGTGTAGTGAAATCGTGTACCAAATAAATTTTAATTAATTAATTGATTGATTCATTAATTAATTAAAAAGATGACTGAACCAGATGAAAAGCACCCTGGAATTGTTCTACAGACTCCCTGTCCTCAACTTAGGGGCCACCGGCAGCTATACCCCAGGACAGGGGCTCTGTTCTGTAGAAGATCCACAGCATTATGTTCTCTACAGTCATCATGAGCTCTCATAGTGCTTTCATGCCGCTTTCCATTTACTAATTTTCATTTGGTTTTGACTTACTGACTATTGCTTGTAGAAGTGCTCTAGGAAATTCTCTTTATAGAATCATCCGCAACACCATTTCTCTGTAGATCACTGCTTCTATTTCATGGATCAACTTCTCCTGCTTTTCCCAATGAAAAGAAATTAGCACCGAATTCAACAAAATTAGCCGGCCCCACTAAGTGAGAGTAACTAATGAAGCAACATTCCACTTCGGCTTTGTGTTTCACAAATGTGAAAAGAACTGAGATTACCACTTCGGCTTTGTGTTTCACAAATGTGAAAAGAACTGAGATTACTTAAGCAATACACACAATGTGCTGTTCCATATCTGATTTTCTTATACAAGATTAAAACCTTGGTGAACTCAGTACAAACTGATTAGGATGATAGAAATCACTTAGCAACATAAATTAATTATAAAATTTCATCTTTATAAGAGTTTCATCTGGGAATTCAGCGAAGACATCAGAACTTCCTAGTTCCAACCATGTGAAAATACACCTTGTAAGTGATAAAGTGTCATGCTGCTCAGAAAATAATGGAGAATGACACATGCTAGATTAAGTGTCATACCAGGAATCCCCAAATAGCTTGTTGTCAAAGTACCCCTTGAATTCATTAGTACAGACTTTGTAAAGCTTATTTCACAAAACTTAAAAATGTTATTTGGTATCTTTTCAATTTATAAATACAACTGCAAATTCTTTGGCAAGTGCTACTTGTAGATAAATTGAAAGTAAGTCAAAGGAAATCATACACCATATAACCTATTTGGATAAAAAAGAAGTGTTGGGGACTAAAGATTCCTGCTCCTTCAGAAAGGCTTCTTATTTTGCATCTCACAGAGCTGAAACTAGATGACACTGTGGGACAACCTGGTGGGAATGGACAAAGGAAGTACAGCCACCATTTATTGAGCATTTATATGCACCAGACTGATACCTATAGGAAAGTTGCATGACTCCATCCGTATTTTCATCTCAAACTGTACTTGAAAGGGGATATAGATGTTCTAGCCAATTACCGAATTCAACTGAGAATTTGATAAGTGGGAAGAAATGTAAGTTGGAAGAAAGGTTAAAAAAATAATTTACATTATGAGTAGAGGATAGAAATTTATAATCCTTGAGAATAGCTCTCCTTTAAAACTGTTTTATCTTTTAGAAAAACTTGCCTATTTTAAGATAGTATTTCTTAACAAAATTTCCAAATACAAAATTGTTAAATCATACCCAAAAGAACAATCTTTATCTATACCAAGAGGTAGGAGCTCACCAGAATTGAGCACATATGGTATATTGTTTGACATAGGTGACAACCAGAAGTACTGTTGACTATGTGAGTGTTTCTTTTTTTTTTTAGATTTTTTTTTTTTTTTTTTTTTTGTATAAGGTCTCACTATGCAGCCCACATTCATAGTTATCCATCTGCTTTGTGCCTCCCTAGTGCTGGGATTACAGGCGCGCGCCACCACGCCTGGACTCCATCGCCAGTTCAGCACACCTGAAGGCGGGGCGGCACGGCATGCGGAACCAGGAATCGAACCCTGGGCACTACGCTTACCTAAGCAAGCACTTAGTCCGCTGAGCTATACCGCCGGCCTTTCTTATTTTTTTGTATATTCTTGCTTTCTTACCATTCTAACTGATATATTAATATATGTTAATAGATATTAAATATTAATATGTTAATAAATGTTAACATATTTATAATTTTAATATATATCCTCCAGCATGGATAGTTTCAAGTAAGTAAGATATTATTCATTATCAGCTAATAGAGAACTTGGAGTTTCCAGAAATGGTCCCCGCAACATTCACCCCTTCAGGGATGATGGTAGCGGTGGTGGTGGTCATAGTGATTGTGTTGGTAGTGATGATAATTTTCATCGTCACCATCAATCTCTCAGTTACTCTCCTCTCATTGCTGGGACAAATACCCAACACCCAAAATGAAGGAAGCAAAGGTTTATTTAGTTCACAGTTAGTGGAGGCTTCAGTCCACACTTGGCTGGCTCCGAGGCAGAGCGGCACATGGTAGCACAGAGCAGCCATTGATGATGGTGGCAGCAAAGAGCAGAGAGGAAACGGGAGGGGCTGCTCGGGTGGCTCGCTACTCTCTCTCCCCTCCTTATGATGTAATGCACATTAACTGCCCCAGGGCAAGTACAGTATCCACACCCACAGTAACCAGTCACAACTCCAGGAGCACCCCAGTGACTGCATAAGGCTTTGGGGGGACAGCTAGACACAAACCACAAAGATCACCATTTTCATCTAGATCTCATCAATATTTACACTTCTGAACAAAGTGGCCTTCTATCCCATCCTTGAATTTCCTCTAATAACAAACTATTTCATGGTCAGTGGGTTTTTATTTAAAATTTTTCTTGAAATGTGTTATCACTTTCTGGCTTTCAACTTATTTTTCTATCAAGTTTTTGGTAGACTTAGCACTGTAGTCTGTTGACACAGTCTTAGTGGAATAAACAGCGCAGCAGCACGTGTCAGGCATTTTTATTGTCTTTATACACTTCAATCTCATGATGGCATTTTTACTCATTGGATAACAAAACAAAAACAAAGTATTTTAAAAGTACAACCTAAGTTAGATTCTCATTGCTGTGAACAATTGCCTGAAGAAAACAACTTAAAGAAGACACAGTTGATTTAGGCTTATGGCTCCAGGGGCTTCAGTCAGTGGTCAGCAAGCTCTAAGGCGGGAACACAGCAAAAGGCATGGTGAAGGGAAGTGATGCCCTCACGACAGCTAGAGGGCAATGAGAGAAACAGAAGCCAGAGAATGAGTAGACAGCAACAAAGTATAGTCCCAAGGCCATGTCCCTGTGATACCTTCTCTTCATCAGGAGCCCTTGTGTATCTCTAACACCTCCCACTGATGACTTACAATTTTAGTGTCACAGCAGACTAATGTACTAATGCAGTGAGTGCTCTCTTGATTCAATCAGTTTTCTAGGTCCTGCCTCTGCATACTGCTACACAGGGGATTATGGCTTTTATATGCATCTGTAGATGACACTATATATTTCAATATTAATGCACATCGAGCAGTGACCAGGGTTCAATCCCTGGCTTGTTGTGCTGACTGTGCCGCCAGGGTGCACTGAGATTGCGATTGAGACGGGGGATGGTGGCATGTGCCTGTAATCTCAGCGTTTGAGAGACTGAAAACAGGAGGAACACTATGAGTCCAATCTACATAGTGAGATCCTGTAGACCCTGCACTAAATACATTAAAAAAATTCATAATAATGTACACTGATACAAGTACCAAATAAAAGCCTGTGTAAGGCTTGGCCCATATTAAAGTCTGAAATCCAAATATTAAATGAGTCTTGGAAGAGTCTAAGTTTGTAAATCCTCATGAAAGCTAAGAAATACATATATACTCCTTGTGACTTGGAACTGGTCACCACTGCCATGAAGTTTTATTTTTTACATCTGTCAAAAATGGTTTTATAGAATACTGAATTTTTTAATTCTACATTTTGATTTCACTGTGATATCTGTCGAGATCAGTTCTAGCAGAGTCAATTACCCAGGTGTATCTAGTCTGCTGAAGGTTCTAAGTCTCTAAGAATTTAATTATATCAGTCGTTTCATTGAATGTTATGGTCCCAGAACCTAACTGAAGATGGGATTTACTAACTAATGTCCTCCTGAAGTCAGAACCCAAGTCCAGGCTGCATCTTCCCCCCAACCCTACCGTTTGGCTGGTCATCAGGCTTCTTGTGACATCACATGCAGAATAGTAGGTGGTGTTTCACATGATGATTTCCCTTTCATAAGGAATAAATGTGGTTTGATGGCATATCGAGCTCCTAAGAAAATTCAAAACCACTAGGAACCTGGAAATAACAGTGGATAATGTAGCAAAACTGAGCCTACTCATGGCTGATCTATTCATTGAGGTGAGATTCTCTCCATAATAAACTTCTTACAAAGGTTAAAGTAAGTAATTCAATTAACCCACCTATCTAACTGTAAAGGGAGCTATTGATAGAAACCCTTCTGACAGCAGTTACAAGCTCTGCACAGCCCACACAGATCATTCACCTCAGCCAATATTTTCCTTTTAATATTCATTCTTTCCTAATATTTAAAAATCATAGTATTGCACATTTTCTTTTAAAGAAAATTACATTTTCAGGAGTGGTTTGATATTCTTGGAGGATGGAACTGAGTGGCAGCATCCTCTCTTCTAGAAAATATTTGCCAATTTGCTGGTCTCCACCTGTTGTGAGGACTTCACAGCCAACCACTTTGCTAATTTACATTATAGATCCCTGAATTACCTGGCAGGTGCAGCTTTTGCTTTATGGGATTGGAAGTGTACATATCTAGTCACAGAGGAGCCAAGAAATTAGATGGATTTTTATAATTTATATTTATTCCTGACGTTTTTGTGTGTAGTTTCCTGTCTCTCATTCCCCTTCCTAGTGGTATAATACTTCTGTGTCTCCCTCTCAAGCTTTATTAAGGAAAAAAATGGACAAAAGGCTTATATTTTGAGGGCGGAAAGGGGAGCTCAGAGCATTAAGATGTGTTGTGTGCATGGACCAAGACAATGGGTGAGTGTAATCATTAGGTACTATGAAAGTGGACTAGTGAAGACTTGCAGAGGCACACAGCCCTCATAGTGTGGTGCGCATGTGCACTGTGAAGTGACTGCCAGCCACCCAACAGTCAGCTTTCTACCATGTGGTGAAGATGGTTGTTATTGTTTGCTTAGCAAACTTCAAGAATATAACACAAGAGTAATTTTAATCTACATGCTACATATTAGCACCCTAAAACTAATTCCTTTTTCTCTCCCCTCTGCCATCCTGCTCTCCTCCTGCTCTCCTTGGTGACAAAACTAATTATTCTAATTAAAAGTCTATACCCCAGCCGGGCGTGGTGGCGCATGCCTGTAATCCCAGCACTCGGGAGGCTGAGGCAGGAGGATTGTTGGTGAGTTCGAGACCAGCCTGAGCTACAAAGTGAGCTTAAGGCCAGCCTGAACTGCACAGTGAGACCCTGTCTCAAAAAAGACAAAAAAAAAAAAAAAAAAAAAAAAAAAGTCTATACCCCTTGGCCACATCTTTATGTTCCTTCCAGCCATGGTTTTACAATCTATTTTTTTTTTGTTGTTGTATTTTATGACAGTGTCTACGGGGTCCAAAGGGTCTCACTACATAGATGGGAATCGTAGTGATCCGCCTGTGTTCATCCTTCCAAGAGCTGGGATTACAGGTGCACACCACCAAGCCCAGTCTCAATTGCCATTTCAGTGCACTCTGCATGGGGCTGGCATGGCACGCTGGGGATCAAACCCCAGTTGCTGCATCTACCTAAGTGGGTGACTTTAGTCCACTGAGCTATTTGGCTGGCCTTAACGATCTCTCTAAAGAACACACTGTTTCAATGGGCTCGACATTTTTACATTCCACATTAAGGTAAGGTCATGTGGAATTTGTTTTGCTACTCATAAAACTATTTCATTTACTGTCCTCTAGGCTCATGTATTTTGTCCCCAGTGACAACTAGGGTTCTTGGTTAAGCCTAGATAGTATTCCTTTTTGTGTATGTAATACATTTTCTTTATCTATTCTTGTTAAATCAATTTAAGGTAATAACATACCATAGGTATTGTGAATGCTATTCTAATAAACATGGGGGTGTGGACAACCTCCTTGAGAAATGATTTTAATTTATTGAATACATAACCAGAATGAGAACAGTTGTATCACCTGCTAAGTTATTTTTTAAATTTACACAAGGACTTTCCATAAGTTTAGGTAAGGATTGCACCAATTTACATCCTTAGTGACAATACATAAAGGATAATTTTTCTGCATCCTTAGCCACATTTGTTAGATCACATCATTTTAGTTTTATTTTTGTATTTTAGGAAAGGGTCTACAGGGTGTTCAGGGTCTCACTACTAGATCAGACTCATAATGATCTGCCTGTTTACGGCCTCCCAAGAGCTGGTATTAGAGGTGAGTGCCACCATGCCCACTCTCAGTTGCCATTTCAGCATGTTCGAGGGTGAGACCTGCGCAACAGGGTCCGGGATAGAACTTCTGGCCCTTGCACCTGCTTGTGGGAGCTTTAATCCACTGAGCTATTTGGCTGACCCTTTCATCATTTTATTTTTATTTTTATTTATTTTATTTTATTGAAGTACAAATACCAATGAGACAGTTTCAAGACAAATTAACAGGACAGATTTGATAAATTAATACATTGCAAACTGTTTTCATAATGTTTTGGTATTGTACACGGTGCATACATGATATTATACTAATAGACATTATTATAGCAGATGTCTCTTATCAGTGAATTAAGAGTGTGTAGCTGTTTACTTCTCTTATTTTTTATACCTGAATTATATCACAGATTCAATAACTAATGCTTTCTACTTTGTTGTTTTCCTAGTGGTTGTCCATACTACTAGAAGCCAGCATAATATCTTGTCCACTCACTATTAATGCAAATCTTGCTTCTCATAGAATTATGCAGAAACACGGCATGTTTATACACACACATCATGATTCTTCTTTTGTATCCCCCCCTCCCTTTTTTTGTCTAGACCTGTCAAAGATGAGCACTCCGTTGTCATTAAACCGAGTTAGGTGCCAGAACCTGGAGACACAATTCAACACAGTCCAGCATTCCACAATGATAGTGAGTTATCTGAAGAAGTTGTTCACTATAGCCATTTACAGCTCAACTTATTATTATGGCCCCACGTTATATACCTCATTTTTACATTGCTTCTGGATGGTTAAGACCAAGATAGAGCAAGACCTATACACCAAAAGATGTAGCTTTTATTTCTGATGAGCTCAGTGAAGCGCCCTCAGGGTTTATCTTGTAATCCAGTACCTGACTCTGTAGATCCTTTGTCTGTGTCATCCATGCATATGAGTCCTGGCCAATGCTTGACCAGCTTGCTCTCTGTGAGCCTGAGAGAAAGTTTTTTCTCCAAGGGACTCTCCTCAGGCACACTACAGATCATTAATCTCTTTCTTCTGTGGCTCCATAATCTCCTTGTTCAGAAAATTTGGGGTACAACTGAGTTTCATGATATTACAGTACAGATTCTCCTATACCCTGAGTCTTCGCTGACCTTGAAAGGCTAGGGCCAAAATGTTGGCTGGCCTTGGGGATCTTCTATTTTTCCAATTTTGATCTGCGAACTTAGGTTGTTAACCATGCAGAAGAAAAGCTGCTGAGTACCCTGCAGCATAGGCTGTTCAGTTTGCCCTAACTATCTGACTAAATTGTCTTTAGTTGTTGTTGTACATTTCTATATGTATGTCTTCTTTTGACTTCTTATAGTAGGGAGACCATATGATATTTGCACATGTATGTCTGGTTTATTTCACTTGCGAGTATATGTTCAAGTGGCATCCACTTCAATATAAATGCTTCAAGTTTATCATTCTTTATAGCTAAATAATACTCCATTATATAGAAATACCACATCTTTTTCAACCATTCCTCATGTGATAGGCATCTTGGCTGTTTCCAAGATTTTGCTATCACAAATTCTGCTGCTATAAACATAGGTACACATATATCACTATGATATAATGTTTTCAGTTCCTCTGGGAAAATTCCCAGTAGGGGGATAGCTGGCTTGAATGGGATTTCCAGTCCTACTCTTTTGAGGAGTCTCCATACTGTTCTCCGCAATGGATGTACCAGTCTACATTCCCACCAGCAATGGAGAAATGTTCCCTTTTTCCCACACCCTCTCCAACATTTGTGGTTGGTTGATTTCCTTATGGTGGCCACTCTTTTCTTTCATGGTATTTCTGTGTTGTTTTCATTTGCATTTCATGGATGGCTAGCAATGTGAAGTATTTTTTTATATATTTATTTGCTTCTTTAATTTCATCCTCTGAGAAGTGTGTATTCATCTCAGATACCCATTTCTAAATTGGGTCTCTAAATTTGAGGGCCCTGTTATATCTTAGTTCTTCATATAATCTAGACAGAAGACCTGTATCTGATTGCTTATAAGGATTTTTTCAAAATTTGTGGGTTGTCTTTTCACTTTGTTGACAATTTCTTTTGATGTGCAGAAACTCCTCAAGAAGAGTTGATCCCAGTTGTTGATTCTTTCAAGTGTTTCCTGTGCAAACATATGTTTGTTCATGTACTCTTTACCTACTCTTATGTCTTCAAGAGTTCCTCCTACTTTCTCTTCCAGGAGATTGAGTGTTTCTGTTTTAATGTTTAGATCTTCAATCCATTTTGATTTCAGCTTAGTGCATGGTCAAAGAGCTGGATCAAGTTTTAGTTTTTGGCATGTAGAAAGCCAGGTTTTCCAGCACCATTTGTTAAAGAGGCTATTTTCCTTCCAATGAGCTTGTTTGGCCCTTCGTTGAAGATCAAATGGCGGAGTGTGACCGTAGATGCCTCCACATCTTCTAAACTATTCCATTGATCCTCAGGTCTATTTTGTTGATTTTATCACAGTGGCTTTGTAGTATAATTTCAAGTCAGGAATTGTGATGCCTCCTGCTTTGTCTTTATTGGCCAGGGTTGCCTTTGCTACTCTAGGTCTGTTAGGTCTGAGAAGCCCACTGCGTGAAGAAAGACTCCAAGAGACATCCTCTCATGTAAAAGCAAGGGGATTTTATTTTCCATGCATGCATGGGGCTCACTGAATGCGCAGGAACAGAGAGCACCGAGCTGACTGTGGGCTGGGTTTTAAGCCAGAAGACAAAGGGAGGAGGGGTCTTGTAAGCGCGGTTACAGAAGCGAATGGCATTGGTTAGTTTAGGTTGACCTTTAAAATAATTGGTGAGTTTGAGAATATATGACTTTTTAAAGAAACTAAGAGGGGTAGGCCATAGGGCAACTATTAGTTAACTGTGGTTTTAGCTGTTTCCCGAGAATGGCTGGGTCAAAGTGACTTATTTTATAAGAATGTTCCCAGGCTGGAGATTAAATGTTTTTACCAGGTAGGCCTGAGGTTTTTGTGTTCTCTTTGTTTTAAAAACATGGATAATTTAAGCTCTATGGCCATAAGCAGACATAACATTGGGCAGTAATCTGTACAAGCTGACACGGTTTGTTGATGTACTAAGGCGACGCATACAGAACAGGATGGCGGTGTAACCTCATGTATGCTCTTAGAAATTATTTGGGCTTTACAGGTCTTTTGTGGTTCCAAATAAAATTTAGGAATGATTTCTCTAGGTCTGGGAGGTATGTTGGTGGCAGTTTGATAGGGATTGCATTAAATCTGTACAGCAATTTTGGGAGTATGGCCATCTTCACGGTTGGTTCTTCCTATCCAGGAGCACGGAATATCTTTCCATTTTCTGAAATCCTCTATAATCTCTTTTCTTAGGGTTTTGTAATTTTCCATGAAAAGATCTTTGACTTCCTTGGTTAAGTGAATCCCAAGGTATTTCATTTTCCACGGTACTATTGTAAAAGATATTGTTTGCATTGTTTCCCTCTCAGTGTGCTTGTTATCTGTGTAGAGGAATGCCATTGACTTTTGAGTATTGACTTTATATCCTGCTATGCTACTGAATTTCCCTATCAGTTCTAGTAGTTTCTTGGTGGAATTTTTGGGGTCTTCCAAGTAAAGTATCATGTCATCTGCAAATAGTGATAATTTAACTTCTTTACTTATTCTTATCCCCTTTATTTCTCCCTCTTTTCTAATGGCTATTGCTAATGCTTCTAAGACTATATTGAATAGGAGAGGTGAGAGAGGACATCCTTGTCTTGTACCTGATTTAAGAGTAAAAGATTTCAGTTTTTCCCCATTTAGGATTATATTGGCTTTTGAGTTGTCATAGATGGCTTTTAGCACTTTAAGGTAGAGTCCATCTGTTCCAATTTTCTGTAGAACTTTGAATAGGAATGAGTGTTGGACTTTGTCAAAAGTTTTCTCTGCATCAATTGAGATGATCATGTGGTTTTTAGATTTCAGTCTATTAATATAGTGTATTACATTTATAGAATTTCGAATATTGAACCATCCCTGGATCCCTGGGATGAATCTTACCTGGTCATGGTGTCATGGTGTATGATCTTCTTGATGATTTGCTGTATTCTATTTGGTAGGATGTTAATGAGTATTTTTGCATCTATGTTCATGAGGGAGATTGGCCTGTAGTTCACCTTTTTGGTTGTGTCTTTCCCTGGTTTTGGAATCAGTATAATACTTGCCTCCAGAAATGATTTTGGGAGGACTGCTTCCTTTTCAATTTCTTTGAAGAGTTTGAGGAGTGTAGGGATTGTATCTTCTATAAATTTCTTATAGAATTCAGCTGTGAATCCATCAGGACATTGACTTTTCTTTGTCAGTAGGCTTTTTATTACATTTCATATTTCTGTGGCTGTTATTGTCTTATTGAGAGTTGTAATATCTTCTTGGTTCAGTTTTGGTAATTTGTACCTTTCGAGGAATCTGTCAATTTCATTTGTGTCTTCTATTCTGTGAGTATAAATATTCTCAAAGTATCTATTAATAATCTGAATTTCTGCTGGGTCTGTGGTGATTTCACCCCTTTCATCCCTTATTGCATGTACTTGAATTTTTTTCTTTCCTCTTTTTGATGAGGTTGGCTAGAGGCTTATGAAAACAACCAACTTTTTGATTTGTGGATTCTTTGAACTGTTTTCTTCATCTCAGTTGAATTAATTTCTGCTCTAATCTTTATGATTTCTTCCCGTCTTTGTGCTCTAGGTTTCGTTTCCTCTTCTTTTTCTAGTTGTCGGAGGTACACTATTAGGGTGTTTGTTTATTCCCTTTCTGTTTTCCTAATGTGTGAGTTCATAGCTATGATTTTCCCTCTAAGAAATGCTTTCATCACATCCCATAAATTCAAGTAAGTTGTGCTTGAATTTTCATTGAATTGTAGGTATTGTTGAATTTCTCATTTAATTTCTTCTGTGACCCATTGACTGCTGAGTCGTGTGTTATTTAATTTCCTTGAATTTAGCGGGTTTTTCTGATTTCTTTTGTCATTTATTTCCAATTTCATTGCATTGTGGTCAGATAGTATGCATGGGATAATTTCTACTTTCTTGCATATACTTAGGTATGACCTCCGGACTAGTATGTGGTCTATTTTGGAAAATGACCCATGTGCAGCTGAAAAAAAAAGTGTATTCAGCTGTGGTTGGGTGGAACACTCTGTATATGTGCAGTAGGTTCATTTGTTCCAAGCTCTGGTTCAGTTCTGCTACTTCCTTGCTAATTTTTTATCTGGTTGATCTATCTTTTTGAGATAAGGGTGTGTTAAGATCTCCTGTTAAGATTGTGGTCTTAGATATTAGGTTTTTCATGTCCATTGAAATTTGTCTTACATAGTTTGGGTGCATAGATATTTACGAGTGTTACCTTTTCCTCTTGACTTTTTCCACTGACTAATATATAGTGGCCTTCTTTGTGTCTCTTGATCCTTCTTGGTTTGAAGTTGAGACTGTTTGAGAACAGAATTGCTACTCCTGCTTTTTTCTGAGGTGCTGGGCCATGTAGTATTGTTTTCCATCCTTTAACTTTGAGCTTATGAATGTCCTTTTGAGTTAAGTGTGTTTCTTTTATACAGCATATTGTTGGATTTGGTTTCCTAATCCACTGTGCCAGTCTATTTCTCTTAATTGGTGAATAGAGTCCATTTACATTGATGGTTATAATTGAAATGTGTTGACTTATGTTTGTCGCTATATTTACCTGCTGTTGTTTACTCCTTTGTATCCTGTGTTTAATTGTCCTGTTTAGTGGGTTCCTTCTGTTCTCATTCGTGGAGTTCTGGTCATTATGGTCTCTCTCTAGAACATCTTTCAACAGCTTCTGTAAGGAGGCTTTGTCATGAATTTGTTTAGTTGTTCTTTGTCGTGGAAGTATTTCACTTCTCTATCAAACTTGAAAGAGAGTTTTGCAGGGTATAGTATTCTGGGCTGGAATTTGTTTTTGTGTAGGACTTGAAAACTCTGCTCCATGCTCTCCTTGCCTTCATGGTTTGTGTAGAGATGTTGGGTTTTCCTTTGAATGTGATCTGCTTTTTCTCTCTAGCAGCTTTCAGTATATTATTTTTGTGTTGGATTTCTGGAATCTTGACTATTACATGTCTCGTTGTGTTTTTACTTGGGTTGAAGTTATTTGGTGTTCTGTATGCTTCGGTTACCTGAATGTGGGATTGTTTCCTCATATTTGGGAAGTTTCTGTGATTACTTCTTGCCAGATTCTTTTTATGTCATATCTATTGACTCATTCATTCTCATTGATACCAATTATTCTCACATTGTTCATCCTGGCATCATCTTGCAGGTGGTGTATTATTTTTTTCCTGCATCCTAGTTGTTTTTAAGAGATCCTTTCTCTCCTTTTCACTAGCTGCACCATCATCTTCAAGATCTGAAAACTGTCTTCACTTTCACTCAAATGGTTTTGTAGACTCGTGATTGATATTTTTAGTTCTTCTAAATCTCTTTGACTGTGTTTCATGTGTTCTATTTCTTTTCTGTATTGCTCATTCAAGGAATCCATCATATTTCTGATCTCAATTTTTTTATCCATGTCTTCTTTAGAGTTAGTTATTAATTCTTTTTTTGTAGTTTCTTCCAAGTTGGATTTCCTCTGTATAATTCCAGACTTGTTTCTGTATTTCAGATGCTATGATTTCAAAGAATTCTTTTTGTTCAAATAATTCTTTTTTGATTTCAGAAATTATTTCCACTTTGAGTTCCTCATGCCCTTTCTGCTGTTGTTTCTTTGATTCAGATGCTGTTCATTCATATGTTTCAGCTGGAATAGTACTTTCTGAACTTGTTCTGGGTGAGCATTGGTTTTACCTCTGATGTTTCTGCATTTGATTCTTTATTTCAGATGCTATGTATTCATATATTTCTTTTTTATTTCAGGAATCACTGCTCTGAGTTCCTCTATACCTTTCTGGTGTTGTTCCTTTGCTTCTGTATCTGTTAATTCATTCATTTCAGCTGAGCTAGTGTCCTCTGCACTTACTAGTGGACTCGAGGCCTGAGACTGCACTTTTCTCCTTGTCTTTGTCATTTTGTATAGCACTGACCTCTGGGGCTCTCACTCAGAGTCCGAGCTTTCCTGGGACTTGGGCCGCAAGGTGGGACCTAGGACCACTGTGAACTATCTCTCCAGCGCGGCGCGCCTAGAGCCCCCACTCACCGGCCCCCTTTCATCTTTTTAATAGCCAATTACACAAGTGTGAGATGGCATCTCATTTTGGGTTTCATTTGCATTTACTTGTTGCTTAGTAATGTTGATCATGCTTCCCTTCAGGTTTAGTATCTGTATGTTTTCCTTGGAATGAGAGGGACAGACAATAATGTGTACTCCATCTATTCCTGTATTTTTCTCATTGTTTGGTCAGATGTTTTCTGTTGAGCCATGAAGCTCCTTATACTTATTTTTCTTAAAAGCTTATTGGACACCATATGTTTCACATATATTCTCTTGTATTCGATAGGCTGCATTTTAATTCTACATCTTAATTTGTTCTTTTTGCTGTGCAAAAACTTTATTCTAATATGGTCCTACTTGTTTGTTTCTTTAGCTTTTGTTGCCTTTGCTTTAGAGAATCTTAGCCAAACAAACAAAAAAATTCATTGCCATAACCAATATCCAGAAAGTTATCCTTATTTTCTTGCAATGGTTTTATGAGCTCAGGACTTATGTGTAAATCCTTACTCCATTCTGAAGTGACTTTTGTGTTTAGCCCAAGATAAGATTCCCTTCCTTGGGCCAGCGAGATAGTTCAGTGAACTAAGCCCCTGCCTTGCCAAGTGCAGGGACCAGTGTTGCATCCCTGGTCCCACAAGCAGTGCAGGCTCTGCTGCTGGGGTTCACTGAGCCTTGGACAGAGTCCACGTGTGGTGGTGCACACCTGTAATACCAGTGCTGGGGAGGCTGAAGACAAGAGGATCACCATGAGTCTAGTCTTTGTAGTGAGACCTGTATTAAATATACAAATGAAAAAATAATTCCCTTCCTTTCCTTTTACTTGTATGGAATCCAATACTCTCATCACCATTTCTAAAAGAGTATCCTTTCTGTACCATTCTTGACATCTTTATTGCAAATTGGTTGACTGTAGCAGAGTGGGTTTTATTTTTTTTATCTTGTTATCATTCTGTTTCTTGATTACTGTAATTTTGCAAATATAATCAGAAATTGGAATGTATGATGGGTCCATCTTTGTCCTTTGGTTTTTAAAATTGTGTTCATATTTAATAGAAGGTGGAAGCAGTCTTGAAACATCTGGAGGTTGACCCAAGATAGCCATTCTTCCCCCTGAGTTTCTTATCATACACCTGCTTTTATTCTTCTAACTGCTAGAGCCCATGAATGGGAAGAGACAGTCGGGCACAAAAATGTGTGAGCAATTTTGGTTCTGCAACCTTAGTTTGAGACACACACATACACATACAAACTCGAAAGTAACATGGGCTGGCAGACCTTCACAACGTTGATCTGAAAAACATCCAATAGTAATTTATGTGCAAGAGGAAAGCCATGTTCTGCTTATTTTAGAAATCAAATGAAGGCAGTGGTGGTGGCTTCTCCTCAGTAAGCAGAACAGCTTTAACTCCCAACTGAACATATTGCACACAAAACAGTATTTTCCATGCCACTAGCATGGAGTGTGAGCATCTTGCTGTCTTTAATTAAGAAGTTAACTGGACCATGACGTATTGCCCGAGTAAATAAAAGTGATTTGCACTGAGTCAGAGAGGTGCGTTAGGCGTCCTTGCATTTCTTTGCTCACACATAAATTATGGACATTATTAAAAATTGGAAAGGTCATCTATAAGCCCATCTGCACTGCTAAGCCAATTGCTAGTTCCCCAATGTATCTCTCTGTTTGCACGTTGTAATTTGTTGTGAGCAATTGTTTGAGCCAGCTGTTTACTTTGAAAAAATACAAACTTTGAATAAATCAACATTTGATATTATAGTCATTTCTTTCCTGGAAAATTGTCATAGTTATTTAAAGGCTTTTGACTATTACAGAATGAAATGGAGTTATAGATTCTTGGTCTTTAATGCAGGAGAAATTGACCGTTCACATGTTTGTTTGTTTTTCTGGTTGGGGGGCTTTGCTGGATAGTTCTGTTTTATAAAGTGCTGCTTGGGCAACTGCAGTCTGGCACATAGGACCACGGTTCGATTCCCAGCTCCAGAAGGCACACTATACCTGCACTTACACCCTGAAGCGGCCTAAAAACCCTCCTTCTGATAGTAGGGGCATGCTTGAAAGCAGGTAATAACAGTCTTGGTACTTCTATCAAGATCTTCATACTGAGCTATATCCCTAACCATTTTCTATTTATTTATTTTTAAGACAGGATTTCACTAAGTTACCAAGTATCTGTATTCTGGGTTCAAATTTCTGGCTCTCCTCAGCTTCTCAGAGTGTTGGGATTTCAGTTATGCAGGATCATTTTTTTAAAGTAAAGGTCGAGCTGAGAATGTGTTATTGAAAGCTTTTTCTCTGTTTGAGTCACTAAAGCAAAATACTGGATGCCTAAACCCTAAGGGAAGATGTGTTTTCATCCATCCACAGTTTCAGTCCATGGATGGCGAGTTCCAAGGCAGAAGGAGGATGCCTACAGGGGATAGTGGAGGAAAAGGCATCCAAACCATGGCATCCAGGAAGCAGAGGGAGAGGGAAGAAGCCAACAAGGAGAATATTCCCTTCTTCTGAGTCAGGGCCCCAGTGAGCTTCCCCTGGCCACCAGCATCCACATCTGAACGTGAGACTTTGGAGGACTTCCTGATCTAAACCAACACATTCTGCTTCTGATCCCTGAAAACTCATATGTATCTCAAGATGAAAAAATGCACTTAATCCATTTCTAAAAGTCATCAAAGTCCAGCATTACAGAAAAGTTTAAATCCAAAGTCTTTTCTGAGACCCAAATAAACTTCTTAGCTATAAGGCCCTTTAAAAATGAAAAAGATAGTTGAAACACTTTCAAAGAACAGTTTTACAGGATAGACATTTCCATTGTCAAAGAAAAAAATAGGGAGATGGGGATGAGTTGTTCTGAAGGAAGACCCTAAGCCAACATGGCCAGCATTACAGCCTATAGTTCCATGTCTGTGCCCAGGGCGTGCTTGATGACGAGTGAGCTCCAACGGACTTAGGCGGCCCCACTTGCTTGGTTGTGGACAACCCAGCTTTTCTCTTGGCAAAGCACCTCCAGCCAGGCCCCACTTGCTAACCACACATTCAGCTATTCAGTCTATCTGTGGATGAATCCATAGATGTTTAGCAGGGCCCCATGATCCAGCCACTTGCTAAACACATGCAGCTCTTGGGGTTCAGTTTAGAGCTAAACCTTACCATGGTCAGGTTTTGGCTGAAACTGCATCAAGCGATGTTATGGTAGAATAATGGATCCAAACTTCAGGTAAATACCAGATTGTGTCAGGGCATGATGGGAGCTCCACTGAGAAGGTAGGCTGCCTCTGGGTCCTTCCTTTGGTCTGACTTGGACATAAATGTTCACCATGAGAATGTGATTTACCTCGTCTATCTGTGGATGAATCAGATTTGTTTTTCTTACCATAATCTTACCCCACACACACTTCCCTCCCATCTACTTGCAGTTCTACAAAGCACTGGAAATAGGCTATAAGAAGTGTGTACAGTTGCCTTGTGATGACAAGAGATATAGCAGGTTAACAACAGGAAAGTGATAAAGGACAGAGGGCAGAGAGGGAGGCAAGCAACAGGATGCAAGAGAAAGGCCGAACCATCCCATGTGAGAATTCGTGATTTTGGTTGTGAATTTTCTAAAAGGAAAAGCATAATATATTGTATGGAACCCTCTGTCTGTACCTTCTAGAAATTCAATTAAAATAGCCTGGGCTGGCATACAGGTACGCATCTGTGATCCCCACTACTTGAGAAGCCAAAGCAGAGGGTCGCAAATTCGAGGAAAGATAAGTGACTCTGAGACTATGTATGATTTCCTCTTAGAAACTAGTTGCTTCTGGATTCAACCCACAGTACCAGATGTGTGATGCCATATGCACTATATAGTCTCGTTTAAGAAATTCTGTTTGCAATCCCCAAATTCAAAGCAGATAGAAGGTAAAGATTCTATGGCTGAGTAGAGGAGGGGCCCTGCCATCTGCAGGCCACCTGCTGAGTCTCCCTGTTGCAAACAGCAGGGAAATTTCCTTTCTTTTTAGAAAATTCACAAACAAATCTCAAGTTAACTCATGGGATGGCTTTGGTCTTTCTCTTGCATCCCATTATTTGTCTCCATCCCTTCCCTCTATCCTCATTATATCTCTCTATATATAATATTGTATAATATATTAATATATAATGTAATATATAAATATATAATATATATTAATATTATATAATATATAAATATATTTATAAAATATATAATATATAATATTTATATATTATATATTATATAATATACATCTATATATCATATATGTAATGAGGATAGAGGGCAGAGATGGAGACAAAAAGAAAATATATATATATATACATATACACATATATATGTGTGTGTGTGTGTGTGGATGGATAGATAGATAGATAGATAGATAGATAGATAGATAGATAGATAGATAGATAGATAGATAGATAGATAAGATGTAATTCAGTTTTGGGTTTATAAAAGCCCCTGGGTTCAACTCCTAATACAGTACCCAAATGTTAGGTCCAAGATCGGGCGCGGAAGGAAGGACACCAAGAGCCGAGGCCTTGTGGAAGTTCAGGATTTATTCCAGAGGCTGTGTCGACACAGGGCCACCAGGCAACTAGGCCACAGTGACCCCGAGCCTTTGTTCGCTCAGGATTATATAGTATTTTTGGTGGGCTAAGCAGCAAGCAGAGTGACAGAAGCC
>PVKA01000548.1:119197-193633 GCA_004027165.1 Ctenomys sociabilis | reverse complement strand
ATATAAATTTTATCAATTTATATTTATGTTTATCTAAATATAAATTTTATCAATTTTTATTTGTAATTATATAAATATAATTCATCAATTTTTAATAAAAGCCCTCATAGGTTATTAATGAAAGACAAATAATTCAATGCAATGAAAAAGCACCTAAAATATTTCAAAATGAAGATATCCATAAGACCAATTTGCATATAGAAGACATCAGATAAGTGCAAAATAAAGCCACAAATATATAAGATAGGGTCGAGGAGATGGCTCAGTAGAATAAGCACTTCCCTGGCAAACTCAAGGGCCTGAGTTCAGTTCCCAGTTCCACAAAAAAAAAAAAAAATATATATATATATATATATATATATATATATATATATATATATATATATATACATATATATATATATATATATATATATGGTTTTAAAACTATTCACATCAAATGTTGATGAACTTTGGAACTAAAATGTCTATGTGTTGCTGATAGAAATGCAAAGTGTAAAGTCTCCTCAGTTATTTTTTTCTAATTAAGTTTGATACACAGGTCAGATAGTTCCTCCCTGTATTCAGATGTAGCTACATGGAATCTTTTATTATAATATTTACAATAACTCTAGTCATAACATAGCCAAACAGTATTCACCAACCCAAATGTCTATCAGTTAGTTAAATAAGTTAAATAACAAAAATTCAATATCTATAAGTAAAAATAAACTATAGAGAGAAAAACAGCATTGATGAAATTCAAATTATGATGATGACTTTATAATGTTTTTTCTTCTCACTTATTAGATAGAGTCCCACAGTGAAGTCCAGCCTCGGTGACTCTCCTGTCTCAGCCTCCCTAGTGCTGGGATTACAGGCGTGAGTCACCACACTTGGTTTGGGAGCTGGCGTGCTGGCACCAGGAATTGAATTCACATCTTTGCTCTTTCCAGGCAGGCACTTTGACTGCTTAGCTGTCTCTTCAGCCCCAGTATGTTCAATTTAAAAAGTCAAAATCATACTGTGTAGTTTCATTAGATCAATGTAAAAATGGGTAGAATTCAATTGATTATATTATCTTTCAGAAAAATGATTAACTCAGGAAAAAGATGTTAAAAATAAAAGGAAATAGAGTATATAATATAAGTGTAAAAGCGTATTAAAACTCAAGCATATATTTAAGATTGGAGAAATTTGCTATGAGTGAATTATAATTAATTATATGTGAATAAAGTACTTTTAATCTGAAAGAAAAACAAAGTAACAGATAGAACAAATACTTTGTTGAAAACATGTCAAAAATTATGCTTCACCAATGTAGGAAATATTGAATTTAAGATGGTCATCACTTCATTCAATATCTATTTCACATAAAAACTTCAGGAGGAAAAGCAAGACAGTAATATATTTTTCAAAAGAATGGGGTCAAATCATGTCCATCATTTATAGAAAAAATCTTTGTGAAAAATCACCACCTTTAAAGTTCCCTTAAATTTAGTTTCTTTTGTTTTGTTTTGTTTTGCTTTGCTTTGTTCTGTTTCTCCAGCAGGGCTTCCTCTCTATGTAGTTCAGGCTGGCCTTGAACTCACTGCAGAGCCAGAGTTCACAGTGATACTCCTCTCGAGTGCTGGGAGGACATGCACTAAATGCCCAACTCTGACTTTAATTTCATATAAGCCTTAATATACAGAATTTAAGAAAGGCTTTATTTAGAGATATACATAATTATTTCCTTTCCAAAGTTCTCAACAACTTTCACATATACTTACAAAAGTGATGCATAAGGTTGGTTGTCTTTAAGAATTAGAGGTGGCTACCGGAGCTGCCTATATGCTAGAAGCAGAAAGCCAGTGCTTCCCAGTCCAAGCAGGTGAAACCTCAGGACAAGACTGACAAGGACAGCATGTGAGCTCTGAGAGAGGACGTGGAAAGCGTATGGAGGGTAGGCAGTGTGAGTTCACATGCTGAAAGGCTGAGGACACTGGAGCTCCGCATCAACAGCCAATCAGCAGTAAAAGACACACCCACTGGACCAGAACTGAGCCGGCAGGTACAGCCGGCGTCCTTCTGCTCACACACACCCTTTGCGCTGCAAGTCCATAGATGGGATCAGCCGCCACTGTAGTACGTCTTTCCCTCCCTCTGGTTACTGGCTTGTATGCCAGTCTTCTCTGGAAGACCTTTAACAGACATTACCAGAAATGTGTTTCATTAATTTTCTCCACAGCTATTTGTTAGTCAAGAAGACAATCAAGAGTAACCATCACACAGCTCTGAATGGAAGCTGTAAGTTCAGTTAAATGTACAGAAAGAAGTTAGTCATGATGCTACTACTTTAACCAATAAAAGTACGTGCTGTGTATTTCCTGCAATCAAAGAAGAAATAACCACCTGTATTTTGGAATTTCAAAAACCAAAAACATTCAGGATTGTCAAAGAGGCAAAGTTATGTTAGCAATGACTTAACAAAATCCTCAAGGGAAACTTTGTATCAGGATTCTGTGATACAAAATCAACAATGTCTCAGCAATATCCCTTTGGAAAATATAGTAACAATGCATACCTCTTAGTGTTCCCTGACAGAAGCTGAAAATATGACTTCACCAACATACCTCCAATATCATTTTATAAAGCATTAAGGTAAATATTCAAGAATGTGAAACTGCTCATCTCAAAACAGAATTTAAACTACCTGGAGGATCGAAGGCTGTAACCATGCTTGCATCTAGAAATACTGAGAATACAGAGAAGTGTGATGATTCCTGCAGAAAGGAGTTGCACTCTATATATAAACTATAGGTGAACTTTTATTTATTTATTTATCTATTTATTTATTTTAATGTATATTGTACAAGGTCTCGCTATGCAGGCTCCCCAGAGCCGGGATTACAAGCACACACTACCATGCCTGCTCTCAGTGGCCAGCTCAGCATGCCCGGGAGTGGGGCTCAGGTCCTGCATGTGGTGCCAGGGATCAAACTCCAATCACTGTGCTTCCCTAAACAGGTGCTTAGCCTGCTGAGCTATCTTATGATATCTAATGATCTGTGTATAACTTCATACGGCAGATATTTTCTTACATTACCCTAAAAAGGAAAAAGAAGCTGCTACCTATGTTGGCAGAAAATCATGAAGCCCATATGTGAGTCACATAGCATAGCTGAGAATGAGATGTGTGAACTCAATGGTGTACAGTCCGAATGTATCTGCTCTAGTGTAGGACTAAAGCTTTATGGTTTTTGTTTTTCTTGGTATAATAGCTATGTCCATCAAACCAATGTAAGAACTAAGTGTATATACAGTTTGTATGTCTCATCAGTCCCGTAAGGTATATTCTTGAAGAAAATAAGGTGGTACTCTATGTACAATTACGTTTTTCATCGCATAGTTTCTTACATACTCCAAATGTTTGTTTCACTTTATTCTGAGTGTTAAGTTGTTTCTCCCATGCAGTTTCATTCAGAAAATAAATGTCATTTTCACTTTTGCCCTTTCAGGAAATCTTATAATATAGGAAGTTCTTTAAAAACACACTAGCATTATTGAACATGCCCGCCGTACTACAGCTTCATATGTCGGCATATAGCTCCACATATTTCCTTGCTGAAAACTGCTATCTCACAAAACAAGTTGATCAACATGCTCTCCATATTAATCAATTAGTGGGAGACACTTGTAAGCCTCTTCTCACAGGCTTGTTCACAGCTCAGCTATTACAGGTGCGTATTCTGATCTCTATCAGAATAGCTAAAAGCACAAGAGACATAACCTGAGGGGTCCCAAGTACCATAGCAGGCATAATTGTAGTTTCAGTATATTTTACACATCATGCAGAAAGATCTAGAATTTTAGCTACAAATCTCTCTGGAGATGAGGTTCATTGTAATACTTTAAAAGTCACATTACAGTTATATTAGACATATTATGAGGAAAACTGAATTAGATATATTTATGAGTCCAAGTCTACTAACAAATTTATCTTTCTATTGCATGCATGAATTCACAAAAATAACATATATTAAATTATACACACATTAAAATATGTATATTAGTATGTATGTACATAGTTTATATGCATACACTTAAGATGCAAATATATAAAATTAATGAAAATTGCATTAATTAAAACATTACTCAGGATCATTTCAACTATGAAAACATTTTTAAATAATTTTATTGAGAAACAAATAGCAATGAGACAGTTTTAAAACCAATTATTAACAGTTTCAATAATTAATATATTGTACATTGTTTTCTTCTTAGTGGTTATTCATAATACAAGATGCATACATGATATCCTGTCCACAAACACTATTAGAACAAATCTTTCTATTCATTGAATTAAGAGAAAGTAGCTGTCTATCTATCTTAAGTATTTTGAAGATACAGATACAAAATGGTCCTTCATTTATAGCCCCCTTTTTTGTTTAGTTTTTTTTTGTCAGAAAAAGGTGTTCCATTGCCATTCAAATATTGTAGGTGCATTTGAAGCTGGAAAGTCACTGGAACAACTAAAAAACAATACATGGCTTTTTTGGTATGTGTGTTAAGAATTGTGTACCAAGTGAATCATGTGTATTGATCCTAAACACAACCAATAAAATCTCAAATATTGAAGACAAAAAAAAATATTGTAGGTGCATGAATTTAGCAAAATAATCCAATATACTCCAGTAGTCCAAGTAGTGGGTTATCCGTAGAACTAGCAGTGTCAGAAGTTGTTGACTTGAGTTGTTGACTTCTGCATTTTAGTATGGCTTTACTTTTCACAATCCATTTCTATACTTTTCTCCTGGATGGTTAAGACCAAGATAAAGCAAGACCTATACAACAAGAAATGTACTTTTTGTATCTGAGAAAGTCAGTCAAATGCTCTCAGGATTTACCTGGAAATGCTGTACTGCAGTTTCTAGATCTTTTGTCAGTGTCAGTCATGTGGATGAATCTCGGTCATTACTTGACCAATTTGCTCTCTGTGAAAGGCTGAGAGAATGTTTTCTCTCCATGTGACTCTCCTTAGGCACATACTACATCATCGATCACATTCCTCTGTTGCCCCATAATCTCTTGATCAGAAAATTTGGGAAAACTCATTTTTTAAAACCTTATAAAAACATTATCAACATACAGTGTATACAAACTTATGATGCAATGGTTTGTGACAGACAAAAGAGAAAAGCAAATCTTTAAACATTCATAAGAATACAGCAACATAAAACAAACCAAACAAATTAATCAAGTTAATACAGAATAGAACACAGATCCACTGACTTGCACTGCTGAAAAATTTTATTTTGTACAGTACTTTATGAAGCATCTAATTAATATATTGTAGAAATGGAAGTGTTATGTAGGCAAACAGCTAGTCATGGCCATGATGTAATTGCCAAGTATATAAATTTAACTAGTAGTAATTGTCAGAGAAGGAATAAGATGAAACAATCTAAAGAACATAGGGAGAAAAATGTTGAAATAAATCTATAATGTTTTATGTTGAAAAAGAAAATCATACTTAAACACACATATTCACTTTAATGAATTTCATTTATCTTGGTGAAGTACTATAGGATTCGAACTCCAAATTAGAAAGGAAAGCTATGCGTTTTATGTTTGTAAACAATTGTCATATTCATAATTAGAGATATAATATTTACAATATAGTATATTAGATATTCAAAAATCTTCACATATGTAAATATCGCAATTTGATAAAATTTGAATAATACACAGTCAGTGGATCCATCCACACAACAAATATATGAACATAATCAGGTACGGTGGTGCACATCTGTAATCCCAGCGTGAGAAAGGCTGAGGCAGGAGGACGACCATGAATTCAAGGGCAGCCTGGGCTACACATTGTGATCAAGGCTAGTCTGTAATACATACTGATCCTTCCTCAGAAAAGAAATAATAGAAATAAACTTTTATAAACGACATGCACATATCTACTTCCCACAAAAGTTTCTTAGAGTCCATATGTGTAATCATTCCCTTTTCCCACCCCCTTGGAAGCCTGACATGTCACAACAAATTAGTGGCATAATCTAAAAATTTATTTAAATAAAATAGCATAATGTAATTCTTTGGTTTCATTCAAACAAAACTCAAGAGTTGTCTATGCTGTTTGTACATAAGTGACTATTTCTATATTTTTCTCTTTAATTTTGCACCATAGATGAACCAGATTATTAACAAATTCATCTGTTGCAGACACTTGAATTATTTCCAGTTTGGGGCTACTGCAAATAAAGCTGCTTTGGTTTCTCTATATATCATTCATGGAAAAGGATTTGATTTCTCTCTGGTGAACACCTAGGAACAAACAGCTCAAGCCCTCAAGAGGGGTGTGTTTAACATTTTAAGGCACTGTCAAACTGTTCCTCCAAGTGACTGTAACACATTTCCTCTACACCAACAGCAGTAACTCTATTATCCTCACCAGCAAACCTAATACAGTTCTTAAAATGAAAAGCCTGCTCTTAGAAGGTGTTGGCAAGGATATGAAAAAACTTGTAAGTCTTAGGAGCTATGTCCACTTAAACTGACAAATTTGGGACACATAATTTTACAAAATAGACTCTTATTCCCCTTTAGTATTTAGAGAACTTATAGTACTGTTTCTTGTCACCTTCCTTGTACTGCTAGTTTGTGTCATCTCCTGTTTTTCTTTTCTTTTGCTGGAGTTCAGCAAGCCATTTTATTGACCATGGTTTCATTTAATATTTCTCATTGCTGATCTCTGGAGTTCTCTACATGTATAACTTCCTAACCTGCAGTCCTCTACATTGTGGACTCTAGCTGCTGCATTCTCCTTATATCCTCTCTTCTCAATTTCTAGATTCTTCTGGGATTTCAAATTGGGTTTTATATTCATGTGAGAGACAACTTAGAACCATTCTGAAAGCAGTATGCTGGGCTCCGTCATTTGTTTTCAACTCTCAGTTACATCTGTCTCTAATTGTCTGATAATGGTCAGAATTTGAAAAACACTATTTCTACATATTTTATCCATTTTTTGTTTGCTTTAGAAGAAGAAACAAAACTAATTTTCTTCCTTAAATGGATAGAGAGGTAATGCTGCATAGTTTATAGACTTCAATAACTTTTACATATGCATATGGTAGGGGTAACCTAAAATTTACCATTGCATGTTAAAATAAAAGGAAAACAGTTAATGGTTTATACCTGTATACATCTATGTGTATACTTCACCATACAGGTGGATTATTATCTTCCATTAACCTAATTCTGAATTTTTTTTTAGATCATTTGGAATTTCTGTTTCAAAAAGACTGCACAGTTTTATTTAAAGGATCCTACTATGGCATTGTATTAGCTATTTTTCTCTCATTGCTGACACAAAAATCCCTGACATCCAAAGTTAAAGCTCCCTTAACTCACGGTCTGCGGATACTCAGTCCACAGACAGCTGCGCCAAGGAGGGAGCACGCGAGAGCAGGGCCTCCCGGGGCAGAGCGGCGCAGGCTACCCACAAGGCAGCAGAGGCCCCAGGGCAGCTCAGCGGGGTCCTTTGGCCCGTGTAGTGTCTGCCGCTACCAGTGTTAGGACGGCACCAAGCCAATCATGGACCAACGGAGTGAGTGCCTGCCTTTAATCCCAGCACCCTTAACCCTAATATTGCGCCATGAATAAATCACATTCTAGATTAAACCACCCCAGAAAAGGCCCACTATCACCAAATGAGGTTTGGGGGGGGGCATCTCAACATAATCCATGACAAGTATTCACCAAGAAAAAGAATTGTTTTCTTATTTTTTCAAATTTTTTTATATTTAATTGTTTTGGTTTCATGAACTCACTTTTCATACAGTCTTAGTCCTAAATAGTCATGGGAAGTCTGATCCTCTGACTGTCCTAATATCCACATATATTTTATTTTATATCTAATGTTATGTTTACCTTTTTGTCTAAAAAATACTTGTGCGGTAATGACGTTCATTTAATAATCTAGTTATGCTACTGTGTAGTGGCAGAGTAACTTTACAACTATTTTTCACTACTGAGTAGTCACTTATAGTACTTAGTTACTGAAATAATTTGTGAAAATTTTGATAATAGCATGTTTAAACGTTTACTCTAATAGAAAAATTTGAAGTTGGATGAACAATGTAATATTTGCTTCATTTAGATTTTTTTAAATGTATTTCCTATGGGGTCTCAACATGCAGCTAGGACTCACAGTTATCCTCCTGTTTTCAGCTTCCCCAGCTCTAGGGTTACAGGCACGCACCCCTATGCTTGGACTTGGTCACAGGCTCAGCATGTCATGGGGTCAGGTCCTGTGTGGTGTGCAGGATCAGGGATTGAACCCCAGTCCCTGTGCTTGCCAAAGCAAGCACTTAGTCCACTGAGCTATCTCATTGGCCCTTCACTTACATTTTTAACCTTTTAAGTTATATTTTTCATTCACTGTCTGTGATTTTGTTATTCATAAAAGAAAAAGTAGTGTGTTTGCTATAGCTTTGATATTAGTGTTAGTATTAGTCATCCCATAATTTGTTTCTAATTATATAAATGAATGACATATGTGGAGAAATATTGAAATAGTGTTAATACTTAAAAACCACTTATGACAAATTATGTGAACTAGGTATTGGAACACGATTGCAATAACATGAAAAATAGTAAAGATAATATTTACCTTATTAAATTTCCCAATACTGTTTTCATAATGCAACAATTATTATAATTTAAAAATTACACATAGATGAATAGTATTCTCCTTTTCCTAAATTGTAGTATCAGCACATGCTTACAATTCACAAAGCTTGCATTCATTTTTTAGAGCAGGTACATGTACAGAACACGTCTTGACTCTTTGATTCACCTGCTTACCCATCTCCCTCCATCTCCAGATCCCTTTTCCTCATCTCCATTAGTATAATTGTTTTTATTCTTATTTATTTATTTTGTATTTTAGAGATCTACAGGGTGTTCAGGGTCTCACTACTAGATCGACTTGTAGTGATCTGCCTGTTTACAGCCTCCTAAGAGCTGGGATTACAGGGGTGCACAAACATACCCAGTCTCAATTGCCCTGCCTGCAGGACAGGCTAGGCCCTGGTTCTGCTTGCAGGCCCTTTAATGTGCTGTGCAGTTTGGCTGGTCCTTATTATTTTTAATTAATGCTACACCATATAATAGTTATACTCCTTGTGGTGTGGGCTTAGGTACATGTACATGACAAATCTTAAATCCTTTTATTGATCCTTTACCTTCAATTTCAGGGTCTTAGAATCTTTTCCATTTGCAAAAGATCTATTTACATTTCTTGCTATCAAACGTTCAGTTTGTTCTTTAATTACATTTCTCTCACTCAAATGAGAGATACCAATCAGCATTTACGTTTGTGTCTTTTAAAAGATAAGAATATCATACTTGCCAGGTGTATCCATTTTCCTACAAATAGATCAAAATTGTTTTTCTTTATACCTAAGTGTTTTCCATTATGAACAGATACAAAATTTTCGTTACCCTTTTTTCTGTTGATGGATAAACAAGCTACTTCCAGGATTTATCTATTATTATTATTATTATTATTATTATTATTATTATTATTGAAGAACAAATAGCAATGAGACAGTTTCAAGACAAATTAACAGGGCAGATTCGATAAACTAATACATTGCAAAATGTTTTTGTAATGTTTTGGTGTTGTATAAGGTGCATACATGATGTTATACTTACAGGCATTATTATAGCAGATGTCTCTAATCAGTGAATGAAGAGAGGGCAGCTATATACCTATCTTATTTCTCTACAGCTGACTTATATCACAGATTCGACAATTAACACCCTCTACCTTGTTATTTCCCCAGGGTCTGTCCATAGTACTAGAAGCCAACATAATATCTTGTCCAACCACTATTAGTGCAAATCTTACTTCTCATAGAATTATGCAGAAGCACGGCATGTTTATCCTAACTGTACTGTTTATACACACACATCATGATTCTTCCTTTGTATACCCCCTTTTTTTGTCTAGACCTGTCAAAGATGGACACTCCATTGTCATTCAACCAATTTAGGTGCCTGAACTCGGTGACACAATCCAACACAGCCCAGCATTCCACAATAATAGAGTTATCTGAAGAAGTTGTTGACTGTAGCCATTTACAGCTCAACTTATTATTATGGCCCCACATTATATACCTCAGTTTTATACTTTTCTGCCGGATGTCCAAGACCAAGATAGATCAAGACCTAAATTCCAAAAGATAAACTTTGAGGGGACTTCACTGACCTCATCAAATTTAACTATAATGAATTGTGTTGCTATAAGCAATGCTGTTCGTGTGTCAGTGTAATGCAATCCTTTTGTCTCTTTTTGAATGATACACGACAAAGTAAACTAATCAAGAAAGTGAAGAGGTATTTGCTAGCTATTCCTCAGACAGAGGAATGATTCCCAGAATGTATAAATTACTCAAAAAAAATCAGATCTCTTGAAATAAAGCACCCACTCAAGAAATGAGCAAGGGAAATGAGTGGACACTTCTCAGAAGTACGAATGAACAATAAACATGTGAAAAATGTGTTCAGCATACCAGTGAATTAGAAAAATGCCAAGTAAGACAGCATTAGCTTTTATCTTAGGTCATAACAAAGGGTAACTATGAGTAACTCAAATAAACACTGGTGTAGTTGCACTGGAAAATGTTCTCATTTCCAGTCCTCGCTTCAGGGCCTTATGCTCATCACGTGCTTACATACACATAAGGAAACAAATGACTAACTCGCTCTTGTTTCCAGAAATCCTAAAGATAATTTCAAATACACATAATTATTTATTTTATTTTGTTATGCAATCCATCTTGTAATACTAATTAGCAATATAATAAACCAGCTATATTCCAAGTTTTTATTTGATCAACACTCATTTGATAAAATTGGAATATGAATTAATGACTGTTTGGTCTTAAATATTATTTAAGATAATATCTTACATAATTCAGCAGTCATTCTGATATTTATTCTGCAATTAAATAGCAATAGTATTTTATAGAAATATAACAATATGTGGGAGTCATGGGGAAAATGGATCAGAGATCAACACTGCCTAAAAGACAGTGATTTATCATAATAGTAAAAATCACTATTTATGATCCTGAAATGCAACGAAGCCTATGTAGCTATGAATGGAACTTGTCCATTCCAAGATTTTTTTTTTTTTTTAATTTCCTTTCATCTTAAAGAAGTCATCATGCAAACTTACAGAACACTTACTATGTGCCACTTATAACATTGGTCATATTAATCCTTATTTCAACCCCCCTGAACCTGTGAGTTAAGAGCTGTTAAGCATAATTTTACAGAAGCATGTCAATGGCAAGTCCTTCAACTTCTGTAAAATGAGTATGTCAAGTGATGGAGCTGATACAGGTATTTAATATGCCTGAATCTGCTAATAGCCCCTGTTACACAGCCATTTGATTGATCAGTGCAATCTGAAATACCAGATTATACCAGCAGCAAGAAAGCATTCATCCAAGACAGTTCCAGATATCTTCAAGTATAATTTTTAAACATTGCCCTGATAGAATTAGAAAACAAATTGAATCTTTTTGTTGTCATTTTTGCATCTGTTAATTTGTTCTTTTCAGACTGATGGAAATGTGACTGGGCTCTGTGTGCTAAGGGTTAACAGAAGTACTGACTTACAGTTGTCTACAATCTTTCTTCATTTTTCCAACAGAAGTCAAAAACTCATTTTTTTTCTACTCTTCTTTTATGTTGTACTCCATTACATTTTTATTAAATTATTCAAATTGTTATAAAATCTAAAATGGTATGGAAAGCCCAGAAATAAAATTACAAAAGTCCCCTTCTTTTACTTCATGTATAGATTATTACTACTAACTACAATAGATAATAGCCAAAATTTTAAAATGTGAAAATATTTATCATCATAGATTCCCTCTCCCCAGGGGCTTGGACAACCATGTTATTCCCATAGGTAGTACAAAGGGGCCAATGGCTAGATTGCCTCGTATGTTTAGTCTTCATTTTTTTTTTTTTTTTTTTTTTTTGGTGGAACTGGGGATTGAATTCAGGCCCTTGCGTTTGCCTGGGAAGCACCTATTCCACTGAGCCATCTCTCCAGGCCCCTACTTTTCAAATTTTTGATGTACATAAGTATGATGAGCTGCCCACAAGTTATCACCCTTCTTACTTCATACTACCAACTACAGAGTATCCCTTCAAGCTACATTGCTTGGCCAGCTACTACCACATTCCCAGCTTTAAGTCAGGCATCATTCTCCCCCCCCCCAGCTGTAGTGAGCAGCGTGTTATGAACACGGGGCTAATTTCTGCCTGTAATTATTACAGTAGGACAACTGCCTGGCTTACTCTGCCTAATATATCCAGGCTTAAGGACAGTTTGCCATTTTGCCTAGAGATGATTTAAGGCTATTCCCAACATGTCACACTTTAGGCCACACTTAGTTTCATCAATTTTGCTTTATGGTTCCACATCCAAATGCCAAACTTTCCAGGCAGCATTTTATTGAAGTATGGTAACAATGTTCTCTCTCTTGGTAACATTTTTAGCATGAACCAATACTGTCCTTTAAAATTTTCTCCCATATCCTCACACTGAGATATATTTGAAAATTTCTGACACGTGGGAAAATATTAATGACAGTAGTAGATATAGTATATTAAAATAATAACGAAGACCTATATTTTATAATAAACACACATCAAAAGTCTAAAATGGAGTGCAGATAAACCTTGAACCTAGAGCAGATAAATATATTAAAATTTTATTTCAGGCCATAGCCTGGTAATATTTAGTACATTTTAATAGGCAAAGAATAAAAGTTCACTGGCTGCCTGTGCCTGTACAGTGTCACAAAAGAGATATCACACCAACTGAAACATGCAGCTATATCCACAGACAAAAACACGCCACTATGATTTGTATATAATATTCTTTTAAATGATATAAGATCCTAATTTTTAGGAGAGATTGCTAAATCTTGTGAGTCATTTTCAAATTTTTAAACCATAGCATTTTCCACCAAGTGGCAGAGTCATTTACATTCATAGCAGCTGAAAGACTTTTTTTTATTTTTTGCACACATGGCCTTATGGCTGAGCTTCTATTATTTCTGTTCCCGAAAAATGCAATAAATATGTCTAGAGACAAGGGACAAAGTTAATAAAGGCCTGTCCTTTCCTTTGCCTAAGACCCTGGTTTAAAATGAGCTATTTTCCCTGAACACCATATATTAATTGGATGGCTTTAGCTCCAGCCACAGACAAAAGCAGCCCAGATCATGATTATTTGCAATATAATTCTTCTTGATATGATGAGCAGTCACAGAGCACCGATATTAAAAAGTAAACTTCGTGATAAGAAACGACTTCGAATACAACCTCCTCGTAGGTCAATTAAAGGACTGCTACTGGTATATTTCTCCCACTGTGCCTGCCCCTCAAAGATTCATCCATATTTTATTATGTTAGAGCTTTCAAAACTATTTAACTTCTAAGTGGCTCAATTTTTAAATAAAATAGTTGTTTTGAATGTGGTTCTTTATTTGTTTTTTCCTGAGTATTTAGAATCCTTCTATCATCGCTGCCAGGTGTCAGCACCCTCCTAGCAGAAAGAGTCTAACAAGCAGCAGGCTTCCAGGAGATATCTGCTTTCTTTTAATTGGACAAAGCAATGTAACTTTTAAATCTGTTGTAGTCTGCCAAATGCAAGGGAAAAAAATAGACATAAAACGTGTAAATTAAGCTTTTATAAACGGGGAGGGGAAGATGAGTTGAAGGAAGGAGAGGGGAGTAGGTAAAAGAGAAGAATCAAGGCATATTATGTGAGGTAAAAATTTCCTGTGATGAATGTGACCACTATGCAAATCAAAAGTTACTTTTTAATAACTGGAAATCAGTTGCCTTTTTTCCTACTATCATATCCTTCTTCTTTAATCTGAAGTAGTAAAACTTGGTTTTGAATCTAAAATAAAAATCTTTGAGCATAATTTCTGAAATCTGGACTTCAAAGTTCCTCCAAAGGAGGAGCGAAAATGGCTGAGCTTGCAGGGGTGCTTCCCTGCATGGCTATGGAGGGTCACTTTAACCTCCTGAATGCCTGGGAACTGTGGGAACAACACTGATAAGCAAGCAGTCCAGTACAGCAATGTAATTCCCTTCCACTTTCCTTTAATTTTTGAGAGCCAAATGCATAGGTCTTGAGAACTCGTGTTCCTCAAGTGGAGCTTTACTCTCCAGCCAGCATTTCCTAATGTCTGGAGACATCTTTGATAGGGAAATTCCAACATGCAGAAGCTAGAATTCTAAGCTGATTCCGGTGTGGGTAACAGTTTCAACAAAAAAAAAAAAAAAAAAAAAAATGAGCTGGGCCAAAATGTCTGTACACTACTGTTAAAGATGTGTAACCCTGGTAAGCTGAACTAAATGGAAATGTAATAGATTTAGAATGCTTTTATACCACCTAATTTTATTCCCGACAGCAATAGCATCAGTACTAGCAGCAGCAACATTTATTTGGCTTTCTATTTACTTCAATCTAAATATCCTTAATTACAAATATTCACACATGCTTTCAGAAATTTATTAACTGCTTTATTCCAAAAACTAAAAAATAGATGCAAAGTAACTTTAAAATCCCAGTTTAGAATATACAGAGCTAAGCATGATGACACATGCTTCTCATCCTAGCTCTCACTAGGCTGAGACAGGAGAATTTCTGTGAGTCTAAGACCAGCCTGAGCTACATAATGAATTGAAGCCCAGTCTGAACTAAACACCAATGCCCTGAATCAATGAACAAGGAAACAAAAAGAAATCTTTTAACTAATAAGGAAAAACTAACCATAACAGATATAGACAATCAGATTAAAAAATAGAAATATACAATCAATAATACTTAGACAGATAGGGTAAAATGAATTGCATATGTTGTAGGAGTAATAATAAGCTTCTCTTCTGAAGAGATAACAACCTAAGTTTGCAGATCAATATTAGAGAAAAGGAAGTGTTGCAAGGTCAGCTAAACTTTTGGCCCTAGCCTTTCAAGTCAGTGAAGACTCAGGACTTAGGAGAACCTGTCCTGTAACATCATGTGACTCAGTTGCAACCCAAATTTTCTGATCAAGAAGATTATGGAGTCATAGAGAAAAGTGATTGTGATGTAAAGTGTACCTAAGGAGAGTCACATGGAGAGAAAACATTCTTGCAAGCTTTTACAGAGAGCAAACTGGTCAAGCAATGGCCATGACTCATCTACAAGGCTGACATTGGCAAAGGATCTACAAAGTGCAGTACAGGGTTTCAGGATAAATCCTGAGGGTATGTCACTGGCCTTATCAGATACAAAAATTACATTTCTTGTTATATAGGTCTCGCTTTATCTTGGTCTTAACCATCCAGCAGAAGAGTAGAAAAATGAGGTATTGTGGACTGCTGGACTGTATTGGATTGTTTTGCTGAATTCACACACCTATAGTGCCAATGGAATACCCATCTCTGCCAGAACTAAACACAAAAGGGGATACAAAGGAAGGATCATTTTGTATTTGTATATACAGAATATTCAGGATAGAGATACAGCTATTCTTCCTTAATTCAATGGGTAGAAAGATCTGTACTAATAGTGTTTGGGCAGGATACTGCTTCTTGTACTATGGATAACAACTAAGAAGATAACAATGTACAATGTATTAATTATTGAAACTATCCTATTAATCAGTTTTGAAACTGTCTCATTGCTATTTGTTTTTCCAATAAAATAAAAAAAAGAATTGTACAACCAAGGTTAAGAACAATGAAAACTGCTGATACTGAATATTATATCTTAGACTTGTACTAAAGAAAAAAGAAAACAGTGGAAGATTTTCAGCTGAACAATGGACATAATGAGATTTCTGGAGAAAGATTACTCTGGTTGGCATGGAAGAGTTTATACATGGTAAAACACAGAGCCCTAATTCAAACAGGTGCTCCAGATGAAGGAATTTTATGATTTCAATAGAGTATGATAAACATACACAAGACACATTTTGCAATTATAAAGATAAACATCAGTTGAGGCTTATAACTTTAATTTTCTTTGGCTGTAACAATGCAAACGATTGGTGAAATATATCAGATGGTATTGGGATGGAAGAAAGGGTATTGGAGAAAAATATAAATATCACTTGTTGTTATTTTAAACTCTAAAGCTGTATAATGTAATTGAATAATTCCTTAGACAACTGACTAGGTAAGGATAAAAATTTTAGACCGAAATCTCTTTTGGAAACACAGAACAAAGTTATCAAGGTAACACTCAGTCTGACAAGATCCACACATTCCCTATAGGCATAGATGGAGGCAGTCTGGGTGCCAGAAAACTGCACTCCACTCAGATTCAATGGTTCATCAAGTACAATAGAACGCAGGGAGCAGTTCAAAGCATGGAACATAGTTGGCTTCTGAAGCAATGAAAATATAGGCTAATACTAAAAACTGAAATTCAGAGTGCTTTAAAATCTAGAAAGTGATTGTACTGGAATTATTTTATTCATACCAGAGTAGCGAGGTCTGGTATTGTTCATATTTGTCTTTCATAGATATGGCTATGGGGCAATAAAAGGTTAACATATTTTTCAGTATCATTCAGGGTATACACGCCATCACAGCTTAAGCTAGGTGTTTTTCTCTAATGTCTGTATATTTTCAGTATCTACACACACACACACACACACACACACACACACACACACACACACATACACACATACTCAGACTGAATAGCCATAATGAAAATTAAGAGTTCACATTGTTTAGAAAATATTTTGTCCCCAAGTAATGACTTCATAGATGATTCAAAATCAGTAGCAACATTGTTATTTCTTTCTCAATAAAATTATTTTTAAAAAGCCCATAGCAAATATTAAAATGTATCCTGTATCATTTAACTGATTTAAATATTTTTAATTGTAATGAACATATATAATGTTATTAAACAGATTGCCACTCTCAACAGTAATAGGTCACACATAATTTGATTCACCAAATTTTAGTATTCTTCTATGATAAGCAGATAATTCTATAGTTTACTGTTAAATGTATGCTTCAAATGAGCTTGGATATCAGTTTGAAGATCTGAGGTTTTTTAGGAGCAGGAAATTCAGAAGAAAAGAACTGGAGCACGCGCTCTGGCTTCAGTGGCAAGCTATCTTGAATAAAATTGATAATGACTCCAGGACTGCAAATGTTTTATCAGTCCCAGAGGCTTCAGCGCCTTACACCAGATGCAGGAAGTTGACTGTATTCATTAATATCCTTCTGTGAGGTCACTGGTGGGGACAGTGGGAGCTCCACAGGGAATAGATGGTGACATAAAAGCAGAGTAGACCAAGTTTTGTGCTGTAAAGGAAGATACAGTTTATGGAGTCCTCATTGTCTTAAGTACATAAATAAATGGAAAGGCAAGTCTACTGAAAGGGTCTATTACTTGCGTATTCAGCATGCTGATTCCACTAGGGGTACACAACACCAGCTCAGAGTACCTTGTCTTCCACTTACCCCTCCCAATGTATCCTTCCAAATTACAAAAGAAAAAAAAGAAGTAATTTTTCTGGTATTGTGTCCTTTTTTTGCATGCGCGCGAGTGTGTGTGTGTGTGTGTGTGTGTGTGTGTGTTAGTGAAAACTAGAACTTTACCATGTGGCATTCTTTTATGGCACTTTCCCTGTCAGTCTGCCTCTCAGAGTTGAGCTTAACCGCTTGGAGTGCGTCTGTGTGCTGAACTGACTCCTAAGGGAAAACACAAATCCTTCCGAAGGCCTGGTACACAGTTTGCAGCAAGCGCTCAGGCTTCCTTATCCAGCCTAACCCTGCTTACATATTTCAGAACTGAACCCCAATCTCCATCCCCACACAACATTCCCCTGGTGATTTGTGCAAGCCTTGTTAACAGTTTCATCTAACAGGCTCAGCCCGTTCAACATTTGATTGTCTTTCCCTCAGGTTCCCAATCAAGCCTTTCTCCTTCATTATGCACTGACAGGAGCATTGTGCTTGGGTTGTGGGTGTGGGTCGTTTCACATGCGGAACGTGCTGAAAATATTGAGCCTACAATCTGGGTAAATCTCACATTCAAGGAATTTAATTGTATTATTGAAATTCAGGGCTGTGCCCCTGAGACATTGATCCAGTATTGTCAGCTTCAAATCCTGGATGCGCCAGCAGCATGGTGATGGCTTCATAAAATTTGCAATTGAGATAATGAGGAATCAAAGCTTGTGACAGGATCACTAACTGACAGAAAACAGGGGAACCAACACAAATCAATACGGACCAGCCCACTGGAGCCCACCTGGCAGCACGCAAGCCTGGCAAAGCTCCTCAGGTTCCAATTTAAGAACAGGCTCAGGACTTGGAAAGAGACTCAGTTGGAAATGCAGACTGGGGTGGCGCTTTTCCTTTCTAGGGCTCAGACAATGTTTGCTCAAAAGCTTTTATTGCCAAAGGCAAGGGACTCTTGCTTCTGCAGCCAAATAAAACAAAGGGAGATTGGAACAAAACAGTGGAATACAAAATAAGGGGTGAAAACGAAAACTTGCAACAAATGATTGCTTTTGCCCGGCAAGAAGTGAGATGTGATCTGCTCTGTTGGGGAATTCTTCGGTGATTTTTAGAGAGGTGAAAACCCACGTTGTTTATAAGGAGGACAGATTTTAATGATGAAGTTGAATTTTCTGAACCTTTTTGGCTAACTTTATAAACAAATAAAAAAGGCAATTTTATTAACAGGGCTATGAGAATAAGTTTCAGACATTTCTTGGGCTCAAAGAAATGAGGGTCTTCTTTTGTACTGTGCTTTAAGTAACCCATTCTCCCTCAGAAACTAGACGGCCTTGTACAGCAGAGTTATTTAGCAAACACAGAAGAAAGCAGTTAGGTAGATATTCCAGCCAAAATTTTTGTCTCATTCCTATATTAACTACAGTGAACTATTAAATTATTGGGAAGGGTTTTGCCACAGCAAAATATAGAACGAGGGCACATCTGTAATTATGACAGTCTTGATTTACACTTCTCGCCCTGGCCTAATTAATGAAAAGCATTCTTTTCATTCTTAGAATATTCTTTGCTTGGGATCACAAATATTTGGTGAACATATAATTACTCTGAAAACCTAAAAGTTATATGAATTCATGAGAATTTTTTTAACCATTTTGCAATGCAGCACATGATACTAAAATAAATATGATAGCCTGAATATAAGTTTGCATTAAAAACATAAACGCTACTCCAATTTTCTCTGACATTACAGAATAAATTTTATCTTTTTTGTTTGTTTGTTACATACCAGGAATCATGCTTGCTGGGCAGGCACTTCCGCCCCTGAGCTATCTCCCTGGACCAAGAACAAACGTTGTCTAAATGACTTAGCAGGTTTAAGTCAGTACCTAAAATACCCAGTGGATGCTTACATGCAACAGAAGGTTCAAGGACACATTTTCTAAAATAGCTTTCATGGAAGTTACATTGCCATGACACTAAAAATGACATGTTTTATGTTCAAGTATCAAAAATGCTAATCAAACTAAGATATCACTTTCAACTATCCATAGCTACCCTATCAAATAATCATAAGTTACATTGAGTCTTTTGGATAAATAATCCATATACTATATGAAAATTGCTTCCCTGGCCTAGTGATCAAAACATACCTAAATATATACTTTGAAGTTATCTAAACTTTTGGAAGAGAATTGGTACCAAAACCAAGATATGCTTTAACAATTCCATTGTTACTCTGATCTCATCTCACCTCAACATAGCTACTTATATTTTTTTACATTAAAAGAAATAAACTCTGTGAAATTGAATGAAAACTAGTAAATGACCTAACTGGTTAGTCAACGAAATCCAAAGAAAGGTCACCTACATATAATTTTGTATAAATGTTCTAAAAATTTATTCAGACTTTTAAACATGTAGCATGTCATTTCATCATCTTTAGCCATACCAACTTCATGGACTCAGATTTGACATACTTTGACAATCACTGCTACTACTCTCAACAGAAAAATACTTATTTGGTAAAACTCCAAAATATTACAACTAGAGTTTATGTTAATTAATTCAGTTTTAAAAGCTACCGAAGAGTTACTATGACTTCATTTTTAGCTATGTTTCATTCTTGTGAGGCAGGAAATGATATATTTTAAAATGCCATATTTTTTAAAAAAGTACTTATTAAACTATTATAACTGGAGTACAAAAGACTTCATCACCTTTTAAACTGAATGAACAAAATACATCAAGTTGTAATCCAGTGATTAAAGGATTGCTCTACTCTCTGCTACACTTTCAGGAATGCAAGGGGGAACACAGAGAATAAAATAAAGATAGCCTTACCATTATTTTTCCTCAGTGTATCTTTTCTTGAAGACAAAAGGCACAGGCAAACAGAAGGCAAAAGAAATGACTATTCCAATCACATCATATTTCAGTTCCATTCTGCTGTCCTAGAGTTACCTTGTTAAAACTTTAAGAACACTCCCGGAGGCTGAGGCAGGAGGATTGTTGTGAGTTCGAGACCAGCCTGAACTACAAAGTGAGCTTAAGGCCAGCCTGAACTGCATAGAGAGACCCTGTCTCAAAGAGACAGAAAAAAAAACCTTTAAGAAATATTTACTCTTAATATTACACTTCTAGGAGTTTCTACTGAATATTTAAAAAGCACAGAGTTTTATAAGGCAGTTGGTAAAGTCTAATAATTCCATCCTTGTTTAGCTTTTTAGTTTTTTTAATATCCTACCAATCACTGTTCAATATTAGTTCTGCTATGAAGAAATTATTATCCCATTGCACAAATTACCCTCACTCCAAAATGACATGATTAGAAATTTTCAGCTAATCAGTAACTGGGCTGTAGTTTGATTCCCATTCATCAGTGCTGTAAAAGGGAGAAATGTCAGGGAAAGAAAAACAGTGTTCTATTAAGCATTCTCTATTAAGAAATGAATACTAAAATTGATTAATAGGCAAAAGGATTAAAATTCTTTTCTTTCAGCCATGTTATGGAATAGACGTTGCCACACTTAATGGCAATTATGCGAAATATTCTGGCTAATGAAGCAACTTAAAAAACTTTGCAGTCTCCACTCATATCACAAATAGAAAAAAACTCCAATTTGAGTGTAATTCTACAATTTGCATTTAAGATCCTGAGGAAACCCATTGCCTGAACTAAGTTAGCCAATTAGGTAATAGCAATTTCAGTAATTGCTAGTGCTATTATAATTAATAATCATCATCATATTCTCTGCTTCATTTTCTTTAGTTTGACTAGCATCGTTTACAAATATTTTCACTGAAATTTTACTGTAATTCCTGTACATAAGCATCTCTGGCATGTTTAATTCTGTTTTGTCCATCAAGTCCTTCCTGAATTCTTGGTTGTTGAAAAAACTCGCGAGCCTGTACCATTACTACTGGTTGATTTTTGGAGGAATGGGCTGAGGCGTACTGTGTACCATGGGAAGCCTTTGTGAGCTTCTGCTTGAGTTCCAACACCATCAATTGTTCACAAAGGATGGCAGCCTCTGGGGATAACATTGTAAAGGATGCCTACCTTGTCAGTTATGGCAAGATTCGTCTCAGTTAACTGCAATCACCTGTTTTGCAACAGTTTGTAAATATATACACTGTTGAGATAAATGACCAGAGCTATGAGGAAATACGCAGAGAATAAGACTGTGAAGAACTTAACAAGTGAAAGGGAGTTTTTCCTCCATGTGCCACACAATGGCTTTATCTCTCTTCTAAAACAGATAACAATTATTTTGACTATGGCACAGGAACCTGCATGCTCGCTGAATCCTGCCATGATGCTACGCCCTGCCACAGGCCCCAAAACAATAGTGTTAACCAAGCACGTGCTGAAACTTCTATAAGCCAAAAGTAACTTTTCCTCATTTTAATTTATGTGCCCAAGTACTTTTTTCATAGGGAGCAATACAATTTTTCATTGAGTAACACAATTTTTAAAAAATCATGAAAAAATCTAAGGTAACTATTAAAGAAATAATTTAAAATATCCCACCTTTTTCTCTATTCAGTTCTCATTACCACTCATACCCTAAACATTCTTCATACTCAAAAATGTTCATATTGTATTTTGAGTCAGGAAATCCTCGTTGTAAGGACTTCAGTTGTATTTGTACTATGCACAAAGTTCTTACAATTTGAATATATAAATACTTAGCTTATTTTCCAGAAGACAGTATGAAAGATAATTCATCTAAATATGAAAACTTTTACATATTTTATTATTGCTTTTATTAATTGGAATCTTTTAGATATGTAGAGTAAGTCACTTAATATTCATATTTTAATGTCTGTTCTTCTAAAATACAAGTTGAATTAGAAAAATACCCACAGATATTTTAAGGCTCAAAATTCTGTAAAAAACTAACATGCATAAAAATGGGTAAAGTGATCTGTTTGAAATTACTAGAAATCCTTTAAGTCCTATTATAAATATCTTAAAATAAATGAAATGGTAGTCACAAAAATTACACATTTCTATGTAAGTCAATATTTGTTCATGCAGAATAACATCATCTACTCTAAATATTGAAAGCCAATCTAGATTTAGCACTTCTCACCAATGAAAAATATAGTCTCCAAAACTATTAGCAATGTATGTATCCAACTTAGTATGCTGGGGAATTCATCTAGTTCCTAGAAAAATTACTTGCAACATGTGTCATCATACACACATATATGTAAACAAAAATACTTGTTGCAGGCTACATGCATTTTCATGATAAGTATAATGAAAACAGTGAGAAAGATGAATAATGGAGAAAGAATGTGTTGCCTTTTTCCATTTTTTATGCTTAAACCATTTAAAATAATAATTTCCGATTTTACTCTTAATTTTCTTTATAACCTCTTGACTTCAACTGAATACTGTCCAGTGGAGAATTATTCAACTCTTAAAAGATCCTGGGGCTTAATTAATAGAAGCACCACCAAAAGGATAAATCTAGATATATCAGAAGTAATTACAATTTAATGAAACAAGAATGAACAAATTACCTCAAAGCCCAGTAGCCTAGTAAGAGATCTGAAATGAAAATTTGGTTGTAATTCTGTGTTTTCCTTCTTATCCTACAATGACATTTTCTTTTACTATTTTATCTTCCATTCTCTTATTTTGAGAATATGTGTGTGATCATTGTAATCGTTACAAATGAAAACAAGAAAAATAAGACATGGCCTTTCTACCCCAACACGAAAATTCATTCAAAGAGTACTACAAGATACCGTCTACAGGGTGGAAGTATAATTCAACTTTATTGAAGTAATACTTATAATAGAAATTAACTGAAGTTTTCGGTAGATGGCTATTTACTTTTATTTCAGAAACATTACAACCTTTCTTCAATATTTATTGTACTTTGAGGCCTATGTGGACCTCATTATCATCTGTCGACCACAGTTTCTGGGCAGATACTCGACACATCCTAACAGCCCTGCCAGTTTCTGTTACAGAAACTCAGCATCATAGCACATGTGGAATGGAAAGAATGTTTATATTCCCACGCTGCTTGTTTGAAGAAAAAAAAATCTCTTTTTACACTATAGGAGGCAAAATAAAGGGGAACTGAATAAAAACTAATAAATAAAAGGCATGGTTTTATGTCACTTGCTATCAGATATTGAGAACCGAAAAGGGAAAATTAACTCCTGTCCCTCTCCTAAGAAGCAGCACTAGGGTGAAGTTCACTGGGAAGCAATCACCATCCTATTCATACTCCTGCCAGGGCTGGAGTGAAAGCCTGTCCCCGAGACATCACAAGCACCTCGCAGGGACGCACAGCCTCTCTGTCACCCAGCAAGATGTCTCCTTGTATTGTGCACTACAAAGCTTTCCAATTTGGGGAGGAGTAGAGGGCACTGATGAGCAAAATTTAGCTGATGGGGGAAAAAAATCACACAGTGCGGCTCCCGGCATTCTTCATTCCAAGGCCAGGCATCAGAGAGTGCACGATTTCCACCTTTCAGCGTGCGTCTGGTGAATTTAAACTTGCATTGTCTAGTGTTTCCTGTCTCTCTGCACATTTTTCTTTTGAAGAGAAACTGAGGAAATTAATTCAGGAATTGTTTCACTCCAAATCTCTCAACTTTCCAGTGACCTGTAAGTCTATAAAAATAATTTGAGTCATTATCTCCTAAGAAATAAATTTTGCCATATATAGGGTAACTAGTTTTAGAAATGCACTCAAGGTGGCCTTCTGTAATTGTATCTGTCAAGAATTATAACTATTAGATAGATAAGCTAGACTATTAGCTTTAATCAAATCAGAAAGATATTTATTAAATGTAAAAGAAATCTGAAAGTATTAAAATGAAAATACATGTATGTATAGCAGTATATTATGATCAGAAAGAAAATTGCTACGATGTTGAGATAAAAAAGAATAAGTGCTTAATTAATATCCTTGTTAAAAATATATCATTTAATATTTGATGTTAAATTCACCTAAAAACTGAGACATCAAGAAAATAACGGCATAATGTACAGAAGGTATGAATGTATGCAAAAGTTGAGAAATTAAGAGCTGCTGTGAATTATTATGTACATATTAAATTATTATTAGATATAAATATCCTACTTTAGCAAATATTAATACTGATTTCATATGTATATATATATGTATGTATACATATGAAATCACTGTAAAGCCACATATTAAGATATGTTTTCAAATCTTACACTGAAACATCTTGCTGTGCATGCACAAGGCAAGTTGAAAGACTGCAGCTGGCATGTCAATACCTATAAAACACGAAGTCTCCTTAGCTAGGCCAAGTGGAGCCATTCCATCTGCCATGAACTGTGGGCCCAAAGGCCACATTTCAAGATTGCACTAAAAAAGCTGAAATTATTTTTATACTCAAAGCATTTTTACAGATTCTGGGGAAAAGGAACTCAATGTATGATCTGAAATATTTATTTTCTGGTGACTGCAATTATACTGTCAGGTATACATGTTTGAGAAAACAGTAAAATAATCCTACTAGCACATTCTTAAAGAATGCCTCCACTAAGTTAATCATGTGCTATCATTGTCTCCTTCAGGGTGACCTCTATCTAGCTCATGTCATTTAGCTTCTGTATCTTTTGTCTTTCCTCTATAATGATTAGTTTCTCACCTTTTTTCTACTATCTGTTTGATAATTTTCTTTTCCAAAGAGAAAATAATGTACTCTATAAATTTGCCAAGAGTTACCAAGGGAAAAAAAAAAAAAAAAAAAAAAAAAGAGTTACCAAGGGAAAGACAATGGGTCAGATAAAACTGAGGATGCATTTTTTTCCTTTCAAGATGAGATTTTCATAATGCCAAAATGCCAACAAAATCTACAGCAATACTCTCTGGATCTGTTAAAAATTCAGTGATTCTGAAGCTAACAGTTATCTCTTGTTCAGTGACTATCCCAAATCTTAGTTAATTCCATAAGTCTTTAGGGAAAAGGAGGCAGCATTGCCCTCTGTGTTCTTATTGTTCACGGTGAACTGATGACTCGAGGTAGAGAGTGCTCAACATCTGCATAGCAGAATGCAGGGAATAAAGCCTTTTCCAGTCAATGTATGAAAATGGACAAGTAGGAATGATAAGTCTGTGATTTTATTTTAAATCTGGACATCAAAGTAATTAAAAACTCAGACTTTATTTATTTTGACTTTTGTGAAAAGATATGCATGCATAGTGAAAGGGATAGAAATGAAAGAAATGAGGAGGTTTCTTGGAGGCCCCACTTCTTAACAACATGCCACCTACTAGAAAATATTCTTGCAGAGTCATGAATAACGAGGCTGGATGAGTGCGGATCCAAAACCAACCCCACTTTTCTCTACATCTAAACCTAACATAATCAAAGATTCTTCAGAAGCAAAAGAACTAATCCATCAAAAAAAATTGAAAGTATAGATTATTAAGTAAAACCAAAAGAATTTTAAATATCGTTAGTGCTACATTAATATATATGCTAATGAATGTATGAAGGGGTAGGGTGAGGAGGGCAGAGAACTGCTATGCCAGGCCTGCAAGCTGAGTCAATCCTGGAGAAGTGAAGTCAATATAAACAAATTGTCAGACCTGGCCTAGGCCAGTTTAGCTATTGGGCAAACTGGGTATGGTTGTGGTACCTGCAATCCCAGCACTTTGGGAAGCTGAGGCAGGAGGACCACAACTTTGGCTATAGTCTGGGCAGTCCAGTGGTTAGTGAAAATTTGTCTTTAAAAATCATCATCATCACCCTCATCATGTTGACAGGCTGAGGATGCAGTTCCGTGTGAAGACACTGAGTCTTGTCCAGTATCAAAGGAGAAAAAAATAAATAAATTCAGAATATCTCAGAAATCTGAATCAGGACATAAAAATGCACTCTTCTAATTATTGGATAACATTAAATGAAAGATATCATAATCACTAAAGTTAAAGTGATAGTTTTAACTTTCTTTAACATAGAAGTCTATGTAGAAGCTAAAATTCTAAGGAAACAATGAAAAAGAATCTATAGAGGGTGAGAGAGAGGAAAAGAAGGTAGCGGAGGATTCCAGAGCATGCTGCTGCAGCTCTGTGAAGTAGGATAATACAGCCATTCCTAGGTTTCTATTATTTGAAATGACACTATCCTTTTTGTGTGCCATTTAATCTTTCATTTTCTTTAGGCATATCCGTATCTACAACATCTGAATCACTGAGTGCTCTTTGTTCAATGGCCTACATTGCCCTGTGCTAGAAAATGATTGCAATCTGTGTCTCCTTCATAAAGTTCAAGTTTTGTTTTAATATGTTTAAAGAAAATGAATGACTTTTCCCTCTAATCTGTCCATATTCTATATACCTTAGCTACTTATTTTTTAAATTTGATTTAAATTTTTATTTATTTGTATTTATTTTATTGAAGTGCAAATATCAATGAGACAGTTTTAAGACACTTTAACAGGATGGATTCAATAGATTAATACATTGCAAACTGTTTTCATAATGTTTCATAATGTCGTAGAAGGTGCATACATGATTTTATACTTACAGACATTATTGTAGCAGATATCTCTTATCAGTAAATTAAGAGAGTATAGCTGTTTATGTATCTTACTTTTTATACCTGAATTATATAAAAGATTCAACATTTAATACTTTCTACCTTGTTATTTTCCTTGTGGTTGTCCATAGTACTAGAAGCCGACATAACTGTCCAGCAGAAAAGTATAAAAATGAGGTATACAACGTGGGGCCATAATAATAAGTGGAACTGTAAATGGCTATGGTCAACAATTTCTTCAGATAACCCACTATTGTTGTGGAATGCTGGACTGTGTTGGATTGTGTCATTGAGTTCAGACACCTAAATTGGTTGATGACAATGCAGTGCCCATCTTTGACAGGTGTAGACAAAGGAAGAGGTATAGAAAGGAAGAATCACGATGTTTGGGTATGATACGCCATGCTTCTACATAATTCTATGAGACGCAAGATTTGCACTAATGGTGGATGGACAGGATATTATGTCAGTTCTATCTTAGCTACTTATAAGCAATCTGTTGTCATATGGAACAGATTCACTGAACCATCAATAGCTTGTTTGGTTCTTCTCAGTTAAAGTAGATAAAGTATAAACTTCCCAGCATAAACATTTTCCCAGTTTCAGTTTACTATGAAAGATAAACTATATTTGAGAGGATTTTGGAAGGAATGTTAGATAATAGTAATTGCTCTGTCACGGTGGCATCTTTACTCAGAAACCCTATAATGAAAATACAATTAAGAAAGAGCCTATATTACTTCAGTATCAAAAATAAATGAATTGGCTTGATTATTTTTAAATTTTAGAAATAAAGGAATTAACTTGTGAGTTAAATATAAATATACAGACACATACACATATGAAGTTTTTGAAAGTTTGGTAATGTGGCCATGTTTTCTCCTGACACTACTTACTTTTTCTTTGTGGAAAATAGAGGGAAACCTCTTACAAGCAGAAGAGTCTACACGTGGCTCATCAGAGATGAGGAGAAATGGTGATGCCAGACAAAACTAACAATTTTTCAACATCTGGTTTTAGAGAAATAAAGAACCCAAGAAAAAACAAAGTAGATGTGATGAGAAGACGAGTGCACAACTAGGAGCTTGAGGGAGCCCCGAGGGGTTGTCCATTGCCTTCCCACTGACAGATACTATTTTGACCAGAGTAATTCAGACATTCAGCCTTCAAGTGATGATTACAAGAGAACATGCTGGTGTCTCAGCCATTTCTTCCTAGAATTTCTTAAGCATAATGGGTATGTCTTAAGTACAATTAGGGTCCACCAGTAATTGAGTTATGTGTTTCAGAATAGTCCTGAAATCATCTTCTGTTTTAAATAAAAGTGGTGGGTGGGGTGAATAAAAAAAAATCCAAGTGGTACATAATAATTAAATGCCAGCCATCACAGAATAAAGAGTCTTGGCAAAGAGGGATGATCATTCCACTATAGGTTAAAGCCTCTTCACTTCATAGAAACTCATATTTAGAGTAAATGTTTTAAACTTCTCAAAAATCAATCTATTAAAGTTTTCTCTACATGTGAAAGATTTTGCACCTCTATTTGTTATGTCAGAGACTAACACTGATTCCCTAAATTCTCTCTAAAACATGCCTTTGCTAGAGGGGTTGTCTTAGTCTCTTTTGAAGTATTCTAGAGAATATCACAAACTCACATGTATTGGGGCTTCGGAGCTGGTATCTGGGGAGTGCCATTTTGCTTTGTCTTAATATGGCAGAGGGTGCCACAGGACCATGAGCACGTAACAGAGGGGCTGAACTCACTCTTGTAGGAACAACCCTGTCCTGGGACACTGGCTCTAATCTGGTAATGATGGTAAAGCCCTTTTGATCTCATCTTTTATTCAAAATTTTCCTCTTAACACTGCTAAAACAGGAACTAAGTTTCTAACACATTTTTTGGGGTGACTTTCAAACCAAAACAAGCATGATCTTTACTAATTTCTTAAAATATTCTGCATCTATGAGGTTCCTTAATCCCTCCTTGATTTCAGTTCTGTGTCTTCTGCTTCTTATGGAGGTAGTGTGGGGTGTCAGTTGGGTGGGGAGTAATAAACACTGGTGTGAGTTTCTCTTCAGTGAGTTCATGTGTCAAAATTCCTGAGCTCAGACATTGCCTTTTATTCTCTTCTTTACTCATCCTAACAAAAATAACAAAATAGGTCGATGGTTCTTTTCTGCCAATTCAAAATTGCCTTTGAGAAAGCTATGCCAATTAGAATCATGGGCAAAGGGAACATTTGGCCAGGCTCCTGAGGGCTCTTGTGCTGAGGCTCTACAGACCACCTTTCTTTGTTACTCAGGAGATGCTTGGGTGATCCATTTGATTTACGTTTCTCTAGATTTACTCCACATTCATTAGGACATATTTAATATAAAGCAAGTATTCCTACATGGCTTTGAAAAGGCAATTCTAGATGGTATGGTTTGTGCGTAGTTGTCCCCTCAAAGACTCATGCAGCCTTGAGGTGTCTTCTGGAGCTTGTGATTGATTATTGTGGGTGTGGATGCTGCACCTGCCCTGGGGCAGGGAATTTTCATGTCAATGTCAGGAGGGAAGAGAAGCCAGCTGCCTGAGCTGCTGCTGCTCCTTCTTTGGTGCTCTTGCTCTTTGCCTCTGTCTTGAAAGATTGTTCTCTGCTTTGCACCACTCTGCCTTGGAGCAAGCTCAGTATGAACTGAAAACTCCAGGAACTGTGAGCTAAGTAAACCTTTCCTTCCTTCATATTGGGTGTCAGGTATTTGTCCCAACAGTGAGAGAGGAGTAATTAAGATACTATATTATAAATGTAAAGTATAATTCAGCAATCGATAGGAAGACATAACTACTGATCACACATCAACTTAATCAAATATGATTTAAAAATCACTTAAACAGAAATTTACTTGGTATAAACATAAATCTGTCCAGAAGTATGAATTCAATTAATAATTAAAGAATTATGTTCACAAGATAAATATCACAAGATATGCATATATATATATATATATATATATATATATATATATATATATACCAGTAAATGGCTTTTTCAAGTGATAAAACATCTAAATGATGCTTCATGTGTCTATATTCATTAGCCTAGGTAATATTCCTTCATCGCATGAATATAATTCAGTGAAAATGAAATAGCAGGAAAGCTAAGTTGCTCTTGAGTCTGTGACTGACTAACCTGCTCTCTTTGTGTTACCAGGGACATCATAGTGACAGCAAGAGAGAGGTTAGGTGGGGGATGAAGTAAGAGCAGGCACAAAACTGGAATAATTATGAAAGCTGAGATTAAAGAAGTGAATAATTTTCACTCAGAATGATCTACATAGAAAGGCAGAGATATAATTAGATATTTTAAAGCTAATAAGAATTTCAGGGTCATCTTGACTAGGAGAATATTTGGATTTTATAAGCTAGCATTGGCTAAGCCCTTCTTTTGATATAGTAGAGCAATTATTCTCCCATAAGCCTTCAGAGGATACAAATTGGACAGTGTACAAGTAGTTCCTAATGAATGTGAATATGCTCTCAATGATAAAATGTTTTCATAGAAACAGAATGAAGCAAATGGAAAAGGTATTCTTATCACCTGTGAATAGATATATCCAAAGATAATGTGCATACTACAAAGGATTTGAAAAGGAGTGTTTCAGTAATGTACTCATACAGGGTCACTTCTAGATTTTTTAAAAGGCTCTTTTTATTATGATATGTAAGAAAATTGTATGGAACAAACAATAAACACATATTACAGCTATTCAGTGCAGTATGGATGCTGAAAGAGTGCATGCTATTCATTTTCAGACTCACTTTTTAAAATTCATGAAGCTGGAAATACACTTTTCTTAATAAAGATCTTGATGCCTAATGAAAATGAACACTGAATTTTTTCTACATCAATGCAGTCTATTTTAAAGATGTGTTTAATTGTATTAAATTTTTTCTTGAAAACACCTACGTGTTCTCAGAAAAATTAAAACAGACATGTAGTTAAAAACTCACTATTTGGTCTAAGGTACTCTTTACCTTAGACATTTCTTGATCTTTTCCGCATTCTCCTTTCCCAGTTAAACCAGTGATCTTGCCATTCACGCAGGCTGTATTTCTGAGGATCTCATCCAGCCTCAGGGCAAGAAGAGGCCCTGCACTTTGGAGCTCTTCTCACATAATGACAGGAAATGAGATTTACACATTGGCCCAAACACTGTGCACTCTTCAAGAAAATATAAACAAAAGTCAGAGTTCAAAAGACGGGATATTTTCTACACATAAACTCAATGTCACAGAATAATTATTAATAAACGAGCCTCACCACTCTATTTTGTGGAGTTTTATTGATTATGTTAATGACACAAAGTGCTACCTACTGAAAAGGAATGGAACCTTCCAGACAGGCAGCGCACGCAGAGTCTTATCAGAGTATCCCAGAACCGGAGAGGTTGGAGCCTTCAATCAGACAAATTGCCCACACAGTTCTTGACTCTACCCATTCTAAGATGAATGACCATAGAGCATGTACTCTTTCTTGGCCTCTACAGACGATCACGGGAATAAAACCAGGGTCAATGAATACTTAGAACACACCACTGCACTGTTAGTCTCATCTCCTCTCTTAGGAGCTGAAATGTCAGAGGCTTTTATTCAGTGGTTAGCCTCTCGTCCTCGCTGAATGCTTGTTCACTTGTCAGGTATGCTTCATGCAATCTGATTCTAAAAAACAAATGCTGAAGTTTATAAGTGATTTTATTTTCATAAGAAACTGGTGAGGTCTAGAGATACAAATATAAGAAAGTCACTTGAAAAATGCTGCTTTGACTGGGAATGAGAGACTGAGTTACAACTGGTATGTAAGGAGCTTACTGCAATCCACCAAGGGATGATGTCTCTAGAGATGTAAATATCTATCATTTGTTTCTGTGACCAAAAGACACTTTCCCACAGGATTATCCTTGCTCTTTCACATTTTTAAAATTATAGAAAATATAAGGCCATTTCAGCAGAGGAAGGGAAAGGGAAATCCAAAAGCAGGCTTAAAAACATCATTTCGAAGTCCAGAAAATCAATTCATTGCATTAGATAAATTTTACAATTTTAGAGGCTGGGGAGATGGCTCAGTGGAATACATGCTTCCGTGGCAAGCGCAAGGGCCTGAGTTCAATCCCCAGTTCTACCAAAAAAAAAAAAAAATTTTACAATTTTCAGAAGTCTGTCTTCAGAAATATTTAGGTCATGGAGGGGAAAGTTTAAAGAACTGACTATTTCAGATTAGATGGCAATGTGTAAAAGCATAATATATGTATTCAATACATATTTAGTAAATGCCTCTCTGAGCCAGGTACTGTTCTATTCTGTACCACTGATAGAAAAAAAGCAAGATAGACAAACCTATCTTCTGTTGTACTGTGTGTGTGTGTGTGTGTGTGTGTGTGTTGTGCATACATGGGCATATAATCTTACATGGTAGAAGAAATTAGTAGGGGAAACAGAGAATGTTCATCAAAAGGAATTAGAAAGTCTACACATCAGTTAGAATAAAACATGGAATCAAAACTTCATGTCTTCCATATTCACTATGCACATTAACATACACACATCATAAATCCAGTTGAATAAAAATTTAAGCATATAAAATAAAATAAAACCATGCTAAGAAGACATCCTTGCTAGCAACTATAATGATTTTAGAGTAACTTTGCTGTATGTAAAGTTTACAGAAACCATAATGTGAAAGATGTAATGCACATTAATATTATTGTTGCATAGGAAAATCTAAAATAAGTAAATAAGTAGTTTTCTTTATCTATAAACATCACCTTGAAATATTGCTAGCAACTCAAAGAGAAACAGAAAAATTCGTAGACTCTATAATTGATTTTCTATCTATCTATCATCTATCCATCCATTCATCCATCTATCTATGCATCTATCTATTCATCTATCTATCTTTCTGTCTATGTAGCTATCATGGTGTCCTTAGGATTGTTGGGGTAAAAACTGCCAATAGAAGTGAATGCGACACATTGAACATACATTTTTCACTCTATTCTTGAATTCTGATTGGACTGTGTTGCTTTTGCACTTTAATTAGAGTAATTAATATATATATATATATATATATATATATATAATATGTATTAAAATTTTGGAAAAATCTTTATGAGTTTGGTTTCCTGTATAGTTAAAATATTAACTGTACATTTATCTCAGAATGTCTAATTTGACTTTATTTTTACATATTACAGGTCTGTGCTCTGCTCTATCTGCTTTCTGCTTCCAGTCTAATAGAATAGAAGAAAAAGGGTCCTGGAAATCTGTATTTCTGGAACACCCTGGTCACTGATTCATTCACACTTAGCTCATTAAATGTCACATCTGAATTAGATGCTGACCTCAAAGAGAAAAATTAACGTTGTTTATAGAAGGATACAGAAATGACAAAGCCCTCATGAAAAATTTAGATTTTATTTTCACATTGTTTTTTCAGAAGAACAAGAAATGGATATGATACAGACAGGAATCTGCCCTTCATGTAATTCTTATTACTGTGCTGCTTTATGCCTACTCTTTTTTCATCTGCTCTTTCTCATAACATTCATCTATTGTCTTTGTAATACCTAGTTAATGTCCTCACATTTGTTTTCTAGATTAAAAAAGGTTCGCATTTGGTTTTCGTTGTTCTAATCCTGCTTTTGGCAACTCAAAATGTCTTCGCTGTATTTTGAGTGATACATCTAAAGCGTAAACCTAACCAAGTCACTATCACTAATTCAGACTCGATGAATTTTCATCCTGCATTTTCAGCCACTGACATATCCATTCTGTCCATTACATTAGTACTCAGTCTCAGAAGATATTTTTCTCATGATACAAGGAAAATATAAAAAGAAAAGTAAATGAAAATAAGTTAATTTTGAAATGTTTCTTATAACTAAAAATAATTAAATAAAAATATGACAAGGGGCTGAAACATTTTTCTTTTCAATAAAGTGCTACCAGTATAATAAGTTAAATATTTTACAAGCATTAATTCATAGTTACATTATGATACAATGTTTTAAAGACTTTTAATAAATATAATTTTCCAAAATATGTCTAAATATTGATTCTTTGCTCACAGTGTAGAAAAGCATTTTATTTCTTTATAGTTAACATTACTAAACTCACGAATTTCTGTTCTCAAAATCATACTGTTGACTCATAGTAGGAAGTATGTTCTGCTGCTGCTGCTCATATGTGCTGGCTCATGGGCTGAAGATTATCTTTGCACACAGTAGGACTACAACATTCTACTGAATCATTTTGAATTTTTAGAAGTGGTATCTCAGTGTTGTTTTTATTTGCATTTCACGGATGGCTAGCAATGTGGAGCATTTTTTCATATATTTATTCGCTGCTTTAATTTCATCCTCTGAGAATTGTATATTCATCTCAGATGCCCATTTCTGAATTGGGTCTTTAAATTGGAGGGCCCTGTTATATCTTAGTTCTTTATATATTCTAGACAGCAGACCTTTGGCTGATTGCTTATTAGTTAGGATTTTTTCAAAATTTGTGGGTTGTCTTTTTACTCTGTTGACAATTTCTTGTGATATGCAGAAACTCCTCAAGAAGAGTTGAACCCAGTTGTTGGTTCTTTCAAGTGCTTCCCATGCTCATATATGTTTTTTCATGAACTCTTTACCTACCCCTGTGTCTTCAAGAGTTCTTCCTACTTTCTCTTCCAGGAGATTGAATGTTTCTGTTTAAAAAGTGTTTAGATCTTTAATCCACTTTGACTTTAACTTAGTGCATGCTGATAGAGCAGGGTCAAGTTTCAGTTTTCGGCATGTAGAAAGCCAAGTTTTCCAGCACCATTTGTTTAAGAGGCTATCTTTCTTCCAGTGAGTATGTTTGGCTCCTTTGTCTAAGATCAGATGGTGAGTGCCTTCATAGATGCCTCTGCGTCTTCTAATCTATTCCATTGATCCTCAGGTCTATTTTGTTGCCAATACCATGTTGATTTTATCACAGTGGATTTGTAGTATAATTTCAAATGAGAAATTGTGATGCTTCCTGCCTTGTCTTTATTGGCCAAAATTGCCTTTGCTATTCTAGGTTGTTTGTGGTTCCAAATAAATTTTAGGAACAATTTCTCTGGTCTGGAAGGTATGTTGGTGGCAGTTTGATAGGGATGCATTAAATCTGTACAGCAATTTTGGGAGTATGGTCATGTTCACAATGTGTGTGAAGCACTGTTGTCATGTTTTGTCTACAACAGTAGCCTTGAAACATAAATACACATCTATATTTATCTTATAATGCATTGATTTGAAAACTGAGTTTAGGAATGCCTAGTAAGGCTGAGCAAGATTAATTTAAATTTTTCTATCAATTTAAATTTTTCTGTTTCACTGTGTATTTGTCAATACATGCTAAGGAAATGAGAAGCTGGCCAACCTTGGTCAATGATTTGATTAAACAAAGCCACCCTATGATACACTAGAAGGACTACACAGGTTGTGCATGCTCTTTACTCTCTAAATCATATATTAGCTCTGTAGTCTGTTTGAAGCAGAAAGAGATTTCTTAGAGCTCAGATAACAACGTGAAGCATTCCTAGTAACTAAAGGTCTAGGTACATTGTTCCATTCAAGCTGGTACTTCGCATTTGCCTTAAAGGCAATACTGAATACAGTGACATGAATTGATGAATATATTTTAGCATATACATGTACAAAGGACAAAACATTCCTGAAGTGCTACTAATTCACAGAATACATGGGAATATACATATTTCGATATGTAGTATTTAAGTGTGCTCTGTCTACTTCAGTTCTAAGAACAGAGGCAAAGGATCCAACATGTCCTCTGTGAGAGGAATTATTTTTTTGCCCTGGCTCAGGCTGCCATAAGGGTGGGTCTGGTGCAGCATGTGGAGCTGGGGATCAATCTGCAGTCCTCTCCTCCTGACTGAATTTGCCCAAGCAGGCACTTTAAACAACTGAGATAACATTCAAGCTCCCATGCTTCTTATAGGAAGAGGTAGAGAGATCAGGGACATTGGCGTCTGTGTGTCACCCTGAGTTTCAGGGATAGAGGAATCTGATTCACTACCTAGTTCAATGGCAAATTTATTAAGAAAAGATCAAGTGTTTGCTAGTTTCAGAATAACATCTGTTATCCAACCATGAGAGCTATTTAACATAATTTCAGTACTCAACAAACAACACACTGTTTCTGATATTTTCACCATTTTGGATTATAGAATGTTAAACTGAAGACCATAAAACTATTAAGACATGCCTGTAGGTCATAGGCATCTTCCACTCTCAGAGAGCTTCTGAAAAATAAAGAACAGAATTTGTCTTTTGACTCCTTACTCACATAACAACACTTGGTTGAACTTAGGAAGGAAAACAATACTGAAAAGCTCACTTTTAGGTATATGTTAGCAATACTTATTATATTTTTGCTTGTTTTTATATTATGAAAATGTATGTAGTGGCAAGTCAAAGAATAACATTTGAATGTTATTTGAATTCAGCATCCATTTGAAACAATTCTTGATTTTCATTATTTTCTATTTTCAAGCAGTCTTTTAAACTGTCCATATAATCTCTGATGTACTTTGTTTAGTGTGGAAAGGTACAAAAGCTTTTAGAATAAGACACAAATATCTTGGCAGATTTCTCAAGAATATCTGTTATTACAAGATCCATTTTCCTCAAATTAAAATAATATAAAGTAGAATTTGTCAAGCTTTCAAAGCTAAGTTCTTTGTTCCTCTTATATTTTCAGTTTCCCTGTTACATTCTCTTTTTTATTAAATTTCATCATGGAAGCATTAGAACCCTTTAGTGTTACAGAAAACAGACAAGAAAACACATAATGTAGTATTTCCACGTGGGTTTCTCATGCGTAACATCAATATAAATCTAGGGTCATAAACAAGAAATTAGAAATATTAATAATACACCATGAATCTGTACCCCACCTGCCTAACCAGAAGATGATGGAATAAGGTTGTTGACTTAGATACACACCAGAAAGATGCAAGTGGGGTTGCATAGCTAATCCCCTAAGATTCTTTTGATGTGATTAATGTATGCTAGGGAGGAGAGGATAAGTTGGTGTGATTATTTTGAGAAAAGGACATTTTTGCTCCATGCAGTATAAACCAAAGCAGCATTGCTCATGTTAAAATATTCTTCTGTCACTTTCAGATACCTTAGGCCAGATACATATAGTTTATTCTACGACTTTTAATCACAGAGTCTATGTTTGTCTATCTTTAAATTGGAGATAACAATATCCCCATATGGTAGATTACACTTTCCAAAAATCCAATACATAATTTTTTGGTCTGACATTTTGTTCTATAATCTTGCTTCCAGTAAAAAGGTCATGTGTTTACTCTGTTTTCAATCCTGCATCCAAGTTTGTAAGAATCATTCTGGTTAAACGCTAAGCCTCTGCCTTTATTGCAGATAATATCATGTGGTTTTGAGGTTTGAGCATAAGAGGATTAGAGCCTTCACCCTTCTCTCTCCTTGTGACATTGTAACCTTTGACTCCCAAAGCCACCACCTCAGAAAAGTCTACCATGAAGGAGAAACCACAAGGAAAAACCACCCAAACTACTAGAATCTTCCCATTCAAAGCACTCAATGAGCAAATGGAGAAACCTTCAGACCACCATCCTACAACAATTTCATCAGTGACCCAAAGTCATAACCACCAGCCAAGCTGCCTTTCGATGCCTGAACCACAGAGATCTTGAAAGATAGTAAAAGACCACCAGAGTTTTAAGACACTAAGTTGCGTGGTGATTTATCAAATACAGCAATGAAAATCTAATAAAAGGTTTCTGGCCAATTTGGGTTAAAAAGTATATTTAAGATTAAAAAGTATATTAAAGAAATTTTCAGCCCTTTCAATAAGAAGTGCATTAATACATCCTAACTGCCTTTGCATCCCATCTTTCCATCTACTTCCAATATTTTCAATAATAACAAAACATATTTCTTTTTTACTCCAAGACATTTTGTAGTTGTTGCAAGTCCTTGTCTAAGCATATTGTTTTTGTAAAGAAAGGGTAATAACACATATAAAAATGAAAAGTACAGATATTTTCCTGAGGCATTTTCTTTTTAATATACTTAGAAGACTGAACTGAATGAATAAATTATATTTCTATGTCCAATTATTTTCTCATTTATTATTCCTTATGTCCTAGTCCTGTATAGAAAGATGGTTTGGTGATGAATACTATAATTATGACAGTACAATTAAAATAAAAGAAATTTATTAGGATACTTTTGTTAGTGAAAAATACAAGTTGTAATATCTTTAATTAAATTGCTAAGCATTTTTGGCATAATGGATCTCATGCTGATATGTAAACTACAGGATTATGTCACCAGTGAAATGAAAATACTTATGGTCAAAGACCCATGTCTTTCACAGATTAAAGGTGTGTTTCTTTTGGAGAAAATGCAAATATTTATGCAGTTGCTATGCTTAAAGGATCAAAAGCCAACCAAAATTATTCCATAGGAGAAATGGCAAGAATAAAGACTTATGCTCCTAAGGATGAAGAAATGGAAACTCTAGAGTAGAGAGGGATTGCCAAGCAACAGGACAGAATTATATAAGACATAAAAGTTATAAAAGCACCAAAGGTCTAAACCAGTGCTAGATTATTTGTATACGTGATGCCTTATTTTCTTCTACCTCAAGAATTTGAATAAAGTCTGTGATTTATTTCCAATTCTGTCTGTGCCATTTCTGAATTCCAAATCCTGAAACTGACATGAATGTGATGGTAACCCAGCAAAACACATGGGAACAAAAGGCCATTCCTTAGCTTTAGGCATAAAACTATGTCTTCCATGCTAAGTGGTATTTGTAATTTTAGCCCTCAAGAAGCTTTTTTCTTTCAAGTCTTCGGAGATGAACTATACTGAAAATCATATCACACTGAGGGCATTATTAGAAATAATGCTGTCTTCCCAATGTCTAATATGAGGTAAAGCACAGCGATCAAAACCAAAGCATTACATGTTTTGGCTCACTGAAAATCTCCTTTCAAAGGAGAAACCTTCAGACCACCATCCTACAGCATTGAGCTGGGATAGTGTCAGTTTCCAACAAAGCTACTTCAGTTTCAAACTAGGAGCTTAGCCAACCAGAGGTGAGCTGTTATATACACACAACAATGGCTACAAAGTCACATGATCTGTGTGAGCAGGTGTCCCTACTGACTTCGTTCTTCAGTGTGGTATCACAATGTTGGTGTGACAGTCTATCTCATGAACATTGAAATTTGTTTTAAGCTAGAGTTTATTTTTGGACTGCTGAGAGCCTAATTTTGTATTTTGAGGGTTATTTCATGATGTACTTGGAGCCAAATCCTTTTCCTTTGAAATTAAATGCACTTGAAACTACATGCTAGTACAACCACTACTTAGGGAACCTGGACCAAGTTGCTTAACCCCTCCAAACTTTAATTTTGACCATCAGGTCAAAATGAGGTTGTGAGGACAGCAAAATGAGATCATGGACCTAAACAAAGTAGGAGATCAATAAGCATTAACTATTCAAACAATGTGTACTTTTATTTATTTATTTATTTATTTTTGGAACCAGGGATCGAACTCAGGCCCTTGTTCTTGCTGGGGAAGTGTTTATTCTACTGAGCCATCTCCCCAGCCCCTAGGTGTACCTTTTTAAAAATATACAGTTAGGGCCAGCCTGATATCTCAGCAGACTAAAGGCCTGCTTAGGCAGAGTGCAGTGGCCAGGGTTCAATTCTCCAAGAGCTGTGCCAGCCCGGTCCCAGCAATATAGACTGGGCATGGTGGTGTGTGCCTGTAATCCCAGCACTTGGTAGACTGAAAACAGAAGAAACACTAAGAATCTGAACTATGTATTGAGACTCTGTAGACCCTGTAGACCCTGTCCTAAATACCTAAAAAACAAACAAAAAACAAACAAACAAAAAAAACCCCATTTGCATGATACAATATAATATGGAGTCAATCTTTCCTAATAACTAACGAGACCATCAGCACCACTTGTTTGTGCACTTTCTACTTTACAGTGTTCTCACATGTATATATCACTTGAAATGTGAACATGATCTATTCATCTTCATGCCAATTTAGACATTGTCTCAGTTACTTTTATCTCATTGCTGGGACAAATACCTGACTCTCAGAAGTAAGCAAGGAAAGGTTTATTTAGCTCACAGTTCGTGGAAGTTTCAGTCTGTGCTTAGCTGGCTCCAAGGCAGAGTGGCATACAGTAGAGGCCAGCAATTCATGGCAGTGGAATACAGCAAAGCAGCAAAAGCAAAAGAGAGGTATAACAGCAACAACAGCAACAAACAGCAGGTCTGTCTCTCTTATGTTGCATTCAGGCTATCTGTCTCCAGCCAGGTTGAGTACTCACACCCATAACCCCAGTAACATTCACACTCATAATCCCAGTAGCTACTACACCCATATTCCCAGTGGCATTCACACCCATAATACCAGCCCTGGATCATGAATTAATCACAAATTCTAGAGCTCCACCCCATAACTGCATGAGGCCCTGGGGGGACAACTAAACACAAATCATAACAGACATTATATATTTGTACTATTCTAGATTACAAATAAGAAAGTAGACGCTCAAGAGACTGAAGTGACCTTTTCATGGTAACTTAGGTAGGCTTGGAATAGACCCTACCTGGATCTCATGTAGGGTTGTCATATTGCTCTAATAAGTTTCAAGCCTAAAGGAAAAGAAACAGAAGTGAAAAATAAAGTCACTCAAATCTTTAGCTTACAAAATTACACTTGCAGTCCTGATATCTTGATAGGACTCTCAGGGCTGCAGGGCTGCGTCAGCATTATCTCACATTTGCATCCTTTTTCCTCCACTCCTTGGAGTGCCCTTGCTTTTTCCATGCCTCTGTGCTGTGCAACCTCACAGAGGCTTGCTGACCTCTCTCCTCTGTTCTCTGCTCAGCCCACTGAGACTACACTCTGGCTGTGCGTGGAATGGCTGCCCCGACAATCTGCTGCTGGTGACTGTACATACACAAAACAAGAGTGCAAACAGTGCATCAAAGGAAATCTGCTCTACAATAATGACACAGTGTTAAAGGCTGTTCTATGTGACTGTCTGCTGGTCAGGTGAAAGCATGGCACCTCAATTCCTGGACTAAAACATGAGTATTCTGTTAGGTAGCAGAATAGTTAGGGGTGAGGAAAGCATACCTACGAATAAAATTTCACACCATTCTTTCAATCAAAACATACACTTACTTTTTGGGGCTATTTGTTTTGCTTTTTGGAATCTTGTTATGGTAGAATCAGCTCATTTGCTGACCTATGTCTTCTTCATTTTGGTTATTTCATCTTACATGCTAGGCTGATTTTCAGAAATATCCATAACACAGAGCAGAGTTTAAACGACAAAGAGTCAAGGGTCCTTGAGGAATTTTGAGTAGGACAGCCAAGTAACAAGGGCACTGGAAACTACAATTAAGTAGCCTTGAGGAGCTGTAAATAGTTGATGTGAATAGCATCCTGAGAGTGTTGTCAGTCTTAGACCTGGAGCTGCAAAGCAATGATGAATTCCCCACAAATGATTTTCTACCTCTCAGAGTTATGTGCAAAATGTGTCATGTGCTCCCTTACAAATTTATGCTATCATGTCCTTGATGCTCACTATATTCTGAAAAATATATAATGCTTCTAAACAGAGAGATAGGTTTCCATTGTATTCCAGCAATGTCTGAAGTGACTAATTACATATTTCTTATTTCTGATTTATTCCATTGTTTATCCATCAATTCTTTACCATTTGTAGAATAAGCTAAAGAAAAATTATCCTTTATTTTGTTACCAGTACCTTATGTTATACTAGGATCCGGAATGAACTGCAAAGGTTCCTATGCTGAAGGCTTGGTCTCCGGCTGTAGCACACTTAGGAAGTGGGGCCTGGTTGAAAGAGAGCGTCCCTGAGATTATATTTTGTCTCTAGGCTTGTTTTTCTCTGTGTGTGCATGTGTGTGAGTGCCTGTGTATTGTTTCTTTCTGACTCCTCTTCTCTCTCCTCCTTTCTCCTTCCCTCCTCTCTCTTCCTCTCCTCTTCTCCCTCTCTTCTCTAGACACCATGCAATAAACAGCTTTGTCCTACCACGTACTTCCACACCATGGACTGTCTTATCCAAGGTTCAAAAGAAATCAGAACAAAAATAGGTGACTGAAACCTCTAAAATTATGTGCCAAGGTAAATCTTCTCTCTTTTAATCTGTCTTTTTTTGTATTTTGTCACAAACAATGGAAAGATAACTAATGCATCATGTCTCAGTAATATGCATTTCAAGAAAACACAAAGTGAAGTCTATTGCTCGTTGCACTAGAAAAATATTCAAGGAAAATTACAATTATTGAAAGCCTTTAATAAATAGGTCAATATTGTATGTCACAAATAATTTGCATATATTAAGCACTTTCAAAAAAATTTAAATTGAAGTTTTTCGAACTTAGAAAATAGCACCTCTGTCCATCAAATTTTCTTAGCCAAATAGTTAGAAGTCGATCTACATTCCACTCCACTCTCCATCAGCCATCAAATTCTTAAAGTCCTCTCCACTTAACTACAGAACAAATTCTGGATCAGCATCTCTTTCACTCCCTCACAGGCTCCCTCTGCACTGCTGAGGGATCACTCTAAATACAGCACCACAGGCCTGTGCTGTCCACCACTGTCACCCACTTGCCCCATGATCTGCATGGCTATCACCACTGTGTGTGACTGCTTTGCCCTTCAGAATCTAGCCCCACCATATACCATGGCTGTTTAGTACATTCCCTTGGCAAATTGTCTTTAAAACAATTTTTATTTGCATATTTGAATTGTCTTCTCACCTATAGCCCTCACAGTTCCTATGTTTTTACAGAGAAGGCTTTTCTCCTCATGTAGGTTTCTTTGAAAAGGTGTCTTCCTCAAAGATTTCACTTGGCTTGATTTCCAAATAACCCATTTGAGCTCATTCTCTATCAATGTTTTATATTTTTTTCTAATGCGATCTTTTAAGTGGTTATTTTCTGTCTCTTTGTCTAAAGATTAAACTCCACAAGAACTTGATATTACTATAACCATGTTGTTGACTCTTCAGAGCATGTAATAATAATAATAATTTTTTAAAAATAGAGACTTGTGAGGTAAGCAATAGCAAGGAAAAATGCACTGCATACATTTACAAATCATTTTAAATTAAAACTCATATACAGCCAATACTTTGTAAAAGTATTAATATTATATCATGTCCTACATAGACATGATTTATTGATGATATTTTTCTGATTTTACATGTGTATTCACTCATGTAATGATTCTTAAGGCAGTAAAATTTGTATGCTGACAGAAAAGGTAAATTGAGCTTAGTTGCTTGGTGAGACTTGAAATGTAACATATTTTTTAATAATTAATGGTCATTAATGTCCTCTAATCAAGATGGAACTTATTGTTTAAACAAATAATTACCTTCAGATTTTAAAAGTACATAGAAAGACAATTTATCTTTGTTTATTTTTCTCTGTACTATGTTTTCAAACAGGTAGCAAATGCTTCTATATGAAAGCGAGCAAATATATAAATAATTGTAAATATCAGCAAATGAACTGCATGACCTTATAATAAAAAATCCCTAGACATGCAAAAGCATACTATAAAATGAGATCTATTACCCTAGAATTTTCCAAAGAATCCAAATTATATTTCCAGGTTTGCTATCTTTGTTCTTTCTTTCTCTTCCTTCCTTCCTTCCTTCCTTCCTTCCTTCCTTCCTTCCTTCCTTCCTTCCTTCCTTCCTTCTTTCCTTCCTCTTTCTTTCTTTCTTTCTTTCTTTCTTTCTTTCTTTCTTTCTTTCTTTCTTTCTTTCTTTTTTTCTTTCTGTCCTTTTTTCTTTATTCATTGAATCTGCTTCTTAACCTGAGATTTCACAAGTACTGACTTAATGGAGATACATTACAATTGTAACCTTTAAAAAATATTGGATGTTGTCCTTATATCTCACTCTAAACATATTGCAGAGACTGTGGAATTTGAAATTTATTTCTCACAGTTACCGAGGTTAGGAAGTCTCACATGAAGGAGTTGGCCTCTGGCTGGGGCCTTCTAGCTGGGTAATTCCATGGGATAAGGTTGGGGTGTGCAGAAGCAGAAGAGGCAGAGGAAGGACAGCACTTGTGCGCAAGAAGCAGGAGAAGAGGACTGAGCCCATTTTTGTAGCAAATTCACTTATGAGAAAGCCACGCAGAGAATGACATGCATCACTTCTCCAATTCCTACCTCTTAACACTGTTGCACTGAGAATTAAACTTCCAATACATGAATTCCGAGAGACACTCAAACCATAGCAGACCTACTGGTTTTCCTCAGTCCTCACTACATACTCCATACTTGAGCACAGCCATTAAGACGTGCTGCTGAGTCTGAGAGGAAGCCTGATACCTTAGAAGAACACTACTTAGGGTGGCAAAAATATTTTGATTCTTACTGGCTTTGTGATCGCATTAGTTTACTTGTTCAAGTCTTTGTTTCTCATGTCAGAAGTAGTAATGAATTTCATAATGCTACTATACAAAATTAAATTATGTGGTGGCTATGAAGGTGCCTGACACAGTGCTGTCACATAGTCCTCTCTGTCCCTCTTTTGATTGCAATCCCACAAGTAACAGTCAGACCACATCAATTCATTCATAAGTCTCAGTATCCATTTTCTACTTTCACACGACAGCATGCTCACCTATGTGTTCCTAAATCAGCATCTTGTGCATTATCTCTGATTCTTATATGTATCAGTGATCAGCCTGATTATTCACACTGAATATGTCTGCTTCAGTTATCTCTGGTGATCTCTTCCTCAGCAATTTCTCTTTCTATTCAGCTCTGCTTTTCCATGTATAAGTGCTAACATCAATATGATTTTCCTGAAAAATATACCAGTACATTTTAGAAGTGTCCAGCATGAAATGTGTTAAAAAATTCAGGGTTCACAGTGTGTTCTGTAAACTCACGGTCAAGGTGATCTAGCTAAAGTCCTTAAAGATTTACCTACTAAGATTCTATAGTCTCTATGTAAATCATTTTCAAATAGTTAGATTTTAATATAGATTGTCTGCACTGAAAAGGCAAGCAAAACACATCTGTACAGTAGAAACAAACGCTCACTTTCCTGCAGGGCTCAGCTGCTCCACTACAGTGAGGTCAGAGCCCAGGGTCCTCCCAGACAGTAAACAGTGCTTTGCCCACTTTGAAACTCCCTCCCCTGCAGTTTCACTTCTGGAATGCACAAGAGCCTAACTTTACTTGATTCTTCTCATGGAATGTCAAATAAGAGTAAAACATAGACAAAAAGTACACAGTTGAAAATGTATTTGTATTTTAATGGAGAACTGTTTATTCAGGAATTATCACTCATGCAGATAGTCATCAATCCTAAGTGCTCTTTTGTATCTACAGCAACTTATTACAGAGAAAAGAAGTATTTCTGGATTCTGAGAAATTTACTGCCAGAAATGCTACACGGAGCTCCTTTTCTTTTTTAATTTCCTGCTCCCCTTTGAAAAGAGATGTGAAGTAGAGGTGCTTTGTTCTTTGCTATGACCTGAGAATAAACCAGAATAGACACTAATCTGCAACATTGCTAAATGTATCAAAATTTGGAACTTCTGTAATTCATTCTTTTTATACTTTGGTATTAACAAGCGTGGTATAATGAACATAAGATCTTTTAGCTTACAAATGCATAATTGTATAAGAGCATTAACTTATTTGTGTGTAATGTGACATATGCAAAGACTTTGTGATATTTAATTGTGACCAGGAGAAAGTTAAGAATAGAGACTTGGGGCCTCAACACGTATTTCCTGCATTATTCTCAACTTATGTTTTCTTAGACAATTTATAGAAAAATAAAATGCCACAGATTTAGTAAAATAAAATTGAAGGGATTTGAATAGTTCTTCCTTGTATGTACATGCTCAGATAAAGCTACTCAGGAATTACTTTCACATCCTATAATCAAAATTCCTGTTGACCTTTTGTTCTTTCTTTCCTTCTCTCTTTCTCTCTCTCTCTCTCTCTTTCTCTCTCTCTCTCTCCCTCCCTCTCTCCCTCCCTCCCTCCCTCCCTCCCTTCCTTCCTTCCTTCCTTCCTTCCTTCCTTCCTTCCTTCCTTCCTTTCTTCCTGTAGCTATGGAGAATAGAGGTGTCCTATATCCCTCAGTGACAATGGCTGTCCAGAACAAAGGCCCTGACCCTAGGCCAAATCCAGGTTTTATTCATCCCTGAAGAAAGGAGTGGCTTGAGGATGAGTGATTGAGCTTGACAGGAATAGGTGAGTGTCACGAGAAGGGCTGGGTAGGAGACCTACCTGCCTGATTAACATTTTGCAATTTGTAAAATATTTATTTATTTGATACAGGTTCTCTCTACACAGCTCAGATTCATAGTGATCCTCTTGTCTCAGCCTGTCTAGTGCTGGGATTACAGGAGTGCACCACCACACCCAGTTTCAGTGGCCCGCACAATGCCTGTAGTTCCAAGGATAGCAGGGCATGTGGTTCCAGGGATTGTACTGGAGTGCTGGCGCTTGCCAGGCAGTTGCTAGGACCAGCAAGCTATCTCTCCAGCCCACCTTTTGCAATTATTAAGAAAACTTTTTACTATTCAATAGAGATATACCATTGACTTCTATTTTTAATATTTTAATGAAAAATTTTTTAATTTATTTTACTTTGAAGAGAAAAAACAAATAGCAGGAACAAAGACAGAAATTGGGTAACATACAACACATATGCTATAGATTAAATGATAAGCTTTGAGAAATGCACATCCTTAATCAGACAGATAAGATTTAAATACATCTATAAGTTTACCTTGTAAATGTCTTAAGGTTTTTCTACATGTTTTTATTTTTATGTAATACATATTTATTTTCATTATGAAAGCCATATTCTTATAGTTCTTCAAAGTACAGATGCTGCTAAATACAGTGAGATGTTAGTGTATCTTGCATTCTGAATCAGAAGTCATATATTCTTAATATGCCTACCACCTTGTCAGTTGATTTCACTGTATGTTTCTTGCTCCTTCACTAGACCTCTGGATGTCCTGTCTCTCCTTGCCCATTCCTCCGTGATCTTAGTGGCTTCTCAGATTAGGGAGGAGGCTGCTGCAAATTGCTTCTCTCCAACCCTCCATCCAGCTCCTAGCTGCCCCAGACCTCTTAGTTTCTATCTTTAGTATTTGTTTCCTCCTCTTCTCAGTACCAACGAGACAGAAGCCCAAGCCAAAATTATCTGACTCACTCCTCTTTGAGCTCTAGTTGATTCTAAGAATTACATGGAATCTAGTCTTGCTTTGTTCATAGCAAAAACCCTTGAACAGAGGAATGCTTTCTCAGACTTCAGGCCCTGTACTACTGGGGAATTGCGTGGCTTAGCTGTGATGCCTAAAGTAGTGTACAAGAGAGTGCCCAGCCACCATGAGGAAAAGCCGATACTCTCATGTTCATCTCACTGTTATAGTTACAATAGCCAAGACATGGAACCACTGTTAAGTGATCATTAATAAATGGTGAACGTACATTAAAATGTGAACATACTAAATGAGGTGTTACTCAGCCTTTTGAAAGAAGGAAAGCCTGTCATTTGCACCAACAAAATGAATCTGGACCAATTATGCTACATGAAGTAAGCCAGGCACAGAAAGAAGAGTAGTATCTGACCTTAATTATATGTGGAGCCAAAAATAAAAAAATAAAATAAAATGATATTCTCCAGTGGCTGGTGAGGAAGTAGGAAATGAGATTTTTGGCTAAAGGATATAAAGCTTTAGTTAGAAAACATAAAAGTTCTGGAGATCTCTCCCACAGCACTAGGAATATAATTAAAAACAATGTGTTATGTACTTGAAAATTATTAAGATGATAGACCTTGAACATTTTCATCACAAAAATAACTACATGAGTTGATATTCTGTGCATACACACATGGACCTATATGCACACACACATTGCTCTGACCAGTTCCACACATGGTTACACCTCAGGTCATAGTATTACCAACCATATTTTATTTCTATTTTTGTGCTTTCATTCATAATGCTTGTTTTTCTCCATTATTCATATTTGGTAACCAGCCTGCGTTGGTAGTATAGTGGTGAGCATAGCTGCCTTCCATATTTGGTAACCAGCTATAGCAGCTAAGAAGCACTGCCTTAGGTGAGAGGTACACAGAAGCACATGTTTCTGCTTCTACAGAGTTCCAAAATTATTGTATTAGATCAATAAATTACTCAATTTTTATTGGACATGCTTTACCATACTTTCTATCCTATTACTATTATGAGGCAACTTCCCTTATGTATTATATTATTATATTAATGACATTTCTCAACTAATTTCACAAATAAATGTAAAATGTCAACAGGTGACTTACTCTAAGCAAAGTGGATTAATACTAAGGCCTCACTGTTTTTTATACTGAAGACCAAAGAATAGACTGAAGAATATCGATAAATAGGTGTTGCCCACTGAATCTCAAAGTTAGAAAAATTGAAAACATTATTGAAGAAATTTATATTTATATATTAGTTATTCTTTCTGTTTTCTTCTGAACATTTTCCATCATCTCAACTAATTACAGTTCATTGTCTCAAATTCTTGTCACTATCTCAACTTACTGTGATGAAAAAAATAATAATAACCAAAAAATAAGGTTGGGGCATACACGGAAAAACAAAAGAGTAAAATCCGATGCTAGTTCATTCAAAATAACATTCAAATTGAATCAACAGTTACTCCCCAGTCAAATAGATATGGTTTTCTCATTAAAGTTGTTCATTTAATATAAAGCATGCATTATTAATTATGTAAGACAAAAATTAGGTCTCAAGAGTATCTTTCTTTATTAAAGACATAAGAAAAATTCCAAGAGATGCTGTGAAACAACAGTGTAGGAGCGACAAGTGAAAATGTATCCGTGAGCCCCTCACAGCCACACAGTTTGGTACCTGAGTTCAGCATGAATTAACCTCTTCCTTCCAAAACAAGTCCTCAGGACCAGTGTTACAAGTCTGCAACAGTTTTCAGGTGAAGGAATTCCTTTTTTCTCAAAACATTATTTGGTACACAATTGTTTCATCTTATTAATTAACAATAATGAATTGAAGCATGGTCTTAACTATGATGTAATTTTTAATGATGCTTCAGTTTTCTCTTGTTGCTGGGACAAATGTCTGACACTCACTGGTAATGTAGGAAAGGCTTATTTAGCTCATACTTAGTGGGGTTTTCACTCCTTAACTAGCCGGCACCAGTGTAGTTCATGACAGAGAACAGTAGAAAGAAAAAAAAAAAAAAAAAAAAAAAGGCCGAAAGGAAGGAGCAGTAGCAGAAGGTAAGCCTCTCTCACTTCTGTGTATGGCATTCAGGGCACCTTCCCAGGGCAGGGGTAGCACTCACACTTTTGTGTATCTGTGGTGAATAGATTAGCAAGCACACTTTTGAGAGAAATTTTCTCACTGTTGCTCTTTTAAAATGGAGCTACTGAGACCTGATGCTCAGAGGATCTCTAATGTTTGTTTCCTAACTTAACACAATTTTAACAACTAAGAACCTGAGGATTATCAGATTAAATGTATTCTGAAAGTACAAATTATTAGGATTGTTAAAAATGGTTAACTGTATCCTCTCATTATAAAAGGAAATCTTCCCTTGGTCAGAGACCCTGGAGGTAGGCATGGTATTTCTCTTTAAAAACCTTTAACAAGACCTGAACCACAGTACAATTGACATAGTGAGAACTATTGCTATCAGGGCATGATTTTAATGTAGGTTTCCCCCTCTCTTCCAGGGTACGCAACTGTTGAGAACAATTATTCCCTGCTGCTGCCCAAGTTGTGTCAGTATGACAATTCATTTGGGAGATTTGTAAATCATTAGAAAAGGTTTGCAGTATTTTATCCCCCTAAGGACCATAATGCGCTATGTCACCATGGTGATTTATGACTCTTCCTGAATTTCTTTGCAATAGATAACCATGTACAGCTTAACATCCTATATTCTTCAAATTAACCAGCATAAGTATCTCTACATGATCCATTTAGAACACAGAGAGGGGCAGATTTGAAGGTTAAATCACAAAAGCACATGAGAGTGGAATCTGTTTCATAGTAATAATTCATATAATGAACACAAAAATGAAAAAAAACCTGATTCAATTCATGAAACAAGCATAGTAGCATTAAGTTTGCTGTTGTACTTCATTTTAAAATGCATACTTTTAAATGAATATTTTTCTTAACTATCCGAGCGCAATGTCTTAAGAACAACTGGCAACAAAGGTCTCCAAGATAGGACTCCGCGTTCAGAAATGTAGACTAAAAGACTAAATTGTCTCTACTATATCATTCTGGTTCCTTCAAAGCACAGTGAAGAGCAAGTGAAACCTCTAAGCATAGAAGGGGCTTTTCTATCTGTTTCTCAGAGTTTTTTAAACAGAGCTAATGGTCCTTACATAATAACCAATAAAGCCCATTTTATGCCAGTCAACCAAGTGCAGTCCTTTATCTTTCAAATATATTTCAAAAGCCAAAAGAAGTGGAGACCAACTTAAGTCCCCCCAGGAGCCCTCTCCTTCTGCTCACAGCTTAGGGTCTTCTGGGAGCAATCTGGCAAACATCCTTCAGTCTCTTTCTGGAGAAGGGAGGCGGTTCTCCTTTCTCTCTCTCTCCCTCTGCAAACCCCTCCAGGGCTACACTCACTGAACTTCTACTCCTGTCCCACAGTGAGGTGCCTCTCTAGGTCTGAGCCAGTCTGGGCCAACTTCCCTGTCCTTCCTGGCACTTCCTACGTGATTCAGTGCTGGCTCTGGCCGATCACGCACGATGCAACGTGGTTACATTTCTATCTCTGTATCAAAGATTAAAACCTGCCAAGGACTGCATCCTGCCTTTGCATTCCTGCACATCTATGGTCTAGGTCTTTGTGTTTATGGTTTCTTAATGTGATAAACAAAGGGCTGTAATCCCTCTTTGCTATTAAAGTAACTTTACATAATGGTATGAAACGCTTGCTTTATGTAGTTCAAAGACCTCTGGGTAGGAACGGCATGGGGACGATGCTGGTATCAGTAAAGCTCATCTTGGTACACATCCGCATTGCTGAGGACCCACCAAGCGCTGCCTCCAGGAGCTTGCGAGCACATTAATACCAACTTGATGACAATGTTACACAGGAACATTCATGATCAGATATTTCTACTTGAAGAAACTTTTTTGTATTTTTTTCTATTTTGCACAAGTGTAATTAGCATGAAAGTATAAGTTTAAAAACATCCATGAATGAACTTGCTTTCTTCATTGTAACAGAGAGAGCTTAAGGAGACCTCATACTTTGAGTACCAGGTTCCATTGATATCTTTCTTTCTTTCTTTCTTTCTTTCTTTCTTTCTTTCTTTCTTTCTTTCTTTCTTTCTTTCTTTCTTTCTGTTTTTCCTGTTTCACACTTGAAATTTTAAGCTATTTTTAAGTCCCCTTATCCAGATGCAAACCAATCACAGTGTTCTTGGCTCATGTTCCTGGCTTCTTGTGATCTATATCTTCAATCTGGATCTGCCTCTGCAGGTTATTGGATAAGACTCATCTTGCTTTGCTAGGAGTTGAACCTTCATGGCTTAGACCCTTTACCTCTAGGATTTCTTTGCTTCCTTTGCCCTCTACTACTTCTCATTTGATCAGATGCCACCTGGCTTCCCCCTCTGTGCCCTTCATACCCCTGGTGACCTGCCTCAGACCATTTCATCTCTGTGGCCCACAACCTAATATGCTACATTCACACATTTTTTCTGGCAATTTAAGAGTGTGAATAAAAAATGCCTTGGTTCAGTTCATCCAGCTTGCGGAAGAGCCTTGGATATTAATCAATAAATTTACTCAGTTTTAGATGCTATAAAGGCACTGGAAGCATATACATGCTCTCCTTTGATTTCTACCAGCACAATTAGAATCACCATGCCTATTTTTCCTTCATTTGGTCAAGCAACTGTGGCAAGGAGAAGCAAAGAAGATTGCTTTTTTTCGGCAAAAGAAATTCTTCAAGTATAAATGTTTGCATACACCTGTCAAAAGGCTTCACTCCAACACGCAAAGCTTTGCCATTTGAACTCAGAGTGCAGAACAACTCATGTAGAGGACAAAAATCATCATATAACAGTCCCCTAGATTATGGGTCAGACAGGTGGGACAGGGATATGACAGCAGTGTTAGTGGCCCCTCGTCACCCTGTGTTTGCAGGGTTACGGAAAAATGTAATTAAGGGGTGGTGCTGGTGTGCCTCTGGTCTCAAGGTTAATTAACCACAGGAAAATGACACCTTCAGGTGTCCTGTATCATAGCAGCACTCAGAGAGAAGCATGATTTTAAATTGACAGCACTAACAGCCAGACGGCGCAGCTGAAACCAGCAGAGTTGAAAGCAGAGACTGACATAGGTTGCTACACTGCTGACAAGATGGGAAAAAGGACACTTCCTCCCTGCCCTTTGGAGAAATAACACAGAAAATATAGCCAGGCTGCCTCTCTGGAAAGGGAGGATTCACCACCCCGACTGTGTGCGGGGAGCTTCCCCTCGGGTTTGTCCTCCACTGCAGCCTTCGGGGGGTCTGGCCTTCCCATTCTTGGCATTTCTACCCCATCACATGTAGATTCTACACTCCCAGAATTCCCCTGCTCCCGCCTAAGGACAGCTAGCACGATGCTGCAGTGCTAATGCCCCTACCTCTCACTGAAAGCTGAGACCTTTAGTTGAGGCCCTTCCCCTCTTGGAGGCCTATTTTCTTCTCATTTAAGGCCATTCTAATTATTTGCATCGTTTCTCCTCTATCCTCAGTCTCCATCTATGTGCAGACTTGTCTGCTCTGTGATCATCCATCTTCAGTGACCTAGAAGAGAACGATTCGAAAAGAGAATCTCTGGTCTTCAATAAATAGATCGCTGGATTGCTCCCAGCCTATTTTTGACTGCCTGTGGAACTAGGCCTGAGCTGCCTGCTGAGGTGTAGATACCCCTTCCCCCAGGTGACAGGCACCCAGGCACGCAGCATGGAGCCCGCTTAGTCTCTGAGCACTGAACGCAGTGTGCCCAGCTCTCTCTCCAACCAAATCCCCTCTGCTATCAATTTGTAAACAACTCAGCTCTGCCTGCATAATATGTGAGCAGGCAGCGCCAGCACCACACTGTGCCCTTCCCGTTCCCAGCCAAGTGCACCTGCTGCCCAGGGCTCTGGCTGCCTCTGCCGCGACTGCTGTTGTCATGCGCTGCCATCGCCTGCCCTGCTGCTTGCGGTGCTGGCGGCACATCTTCGGCATGGGGAGGAATGTTTATTAGTTTTAATTGGTAGACACGGCTGGACAGTGACATTTGGGGAGCACTGTGTCGTTCGTGCTATAACAAGTGCAGGCTGCAATAGCAGGTGAAGGTGGCTCAGCTTAGAATACAGCCCACAGGTTACTGCCCTTGGAGAACACTGGCTGCGGAGCCCTTTTCCTTCACCGCAGGACCCTGCGCGCTATCCATTCTATGACTTCATACTTTCCGAAGCGAAGAGTTTTTACCTATTTTGAAATACAATGGCACATTAAAAATAAATACACATCCTTTCTCTAAAAACCATGAACACCAGCTCTACAAATACAGGTACCTTCCCTCCTGTTTGACCCATGCATCTCCCTGAATTTACTGTGAATACGCCCTGAGTTATAGGACTGACTCCCACCTGACATCCTGCTGTACACTTAGCAAATCACTTTTTTGCAGAAATTTGTTTCACTATCAAATCCTATTTCTAACTAACCAACCTCTCACTGCCAAGGATCTCCAGGGCTTCATGGCTTTGCAGTTTCCACCTGGGCAGCTACTCTGACATTACGTGGCTCCGTGCCTCCGCTTCCTGCAGAGCCTGCACAGTCAGACCCAGAGCAGAAGCACATGGATGCCTTAGAACTCTTTCACAGCACCAATGAACATGTGAGCTGCCAACTGCCTCCCTTCTAGAGCTAGTCCCGTACAGTGGTACACAATCATATACACAAAGGAAACAGTCCTTTGTTCAGGATTCCTCTCCGCTTCAGCTCATCCACAAAGCATTGGCTTGGCCAGAGCATTGGAAGCCAAGAACTTGCCTTGAAGTTGCTGCTTTATGCTTTAGTTATGCTGGTATGTGTCGCATATAGCTTCTTCTTGTTTATACATTTATGTCAGCCTCAGTTGCTGTGGGATGAGCAGAGTCTGGTTAGTGGCTTACAAAGCACAGAATCAGGATCTCTAAAACTCTTCCGCCACCCAGCGGTCAGACAGAAACTACAGTCCCTGGAAAATGTATGTCTAGGACCTGGAAAACCAGCTTGTTAAATGTTGGTTTCATTCCCTTTTTAAAGGGTCAATTATAACGTATATGCCATGTCCTAAAATGTGGCAAATAAAACAGACCTAAGAGTCATGCTTCAGCGACTCCAGACCTTGTACACATTAAACAACGTCCTATATTATACAACGCCCTATATTAATAACTAATTATAGTGCTTTTGAGTTGTTGCTTTACAAAACAAAGTGACCCTAGAAAATAAAATCTTTACACTGAATTTCTCCCCTGATTTTCAGGGCCCTTCTTCAAACCATGTGTTGTTTAGCTATGTAGCATTTCAAAGTGGAAGGAGGCCTTCACTGTGGTTATTAGTGAGACAGAGATTATCTTTGAAACATACAGCTCATGTCACACCCTAAAGCATACACAGTCACAGGCAGCGGTACTCACCCTGCAGCCCTGAGATTAGGGATATATAGATCTATGTGGCTCACAGGTGAGAGCACCAGAGTTTTCAAATGGTGACACACAATGCTGCAAAATAAATAAATACATTATTAAATGGCTTCCAAATCGCCGCGGGCTGAGTCTTGGTTATTGTCTTGACATAAGGCTAGGGTCTCACAGAAGCCCCTGAATATAATAGATAAATGATGACAGCAGGCTCTTAGGAGACCAAGTGCCCCAAAAGATTTTAAGAACACACTCCAAAGCCTCCTTAGGATACGGTGTACCTCCTCAGGCTGCTCAGCACTTAACAGTAAGGGAGATTTAGGACATGCTAAAGGGATAGAAATTACAGAATCAACTATTTTTCTCTTAAGAATGTAAAATAAGAAAACAAGACCTATGCATAATTTATAGATGCCCCAGGACAGTCTTAAATTATGCAATCCACATATCCACAAAAAGTTGCCTAATGTATTTCTGGTTCTTCCCTAACACTGACCCTCCCCCAACCATGTCTCATTACACACTCACACACTATTTCATAGACAAGTGAGTTAGAGAAACCTGCCTGTATCTTCCATGGGATAGAGATTCATTTCTAAAGCAAATATACCAGTGAGCAGAGAAGCACAAAAGGCATTTGCTAACTAAATGCTTCTTTTATCAACTCAGTGGTCTTCCCTGCTCAGAAAGCTTCTCAAACATGTGTAATGGGATTAAAAGCACTCTCAATAAAGTTCATTACCTTAGTGGTCCTTCCTATCTTCATGTGAAATTAACTGTGTCTCCTATATGTACATCTATTTAAGGTAGTAATTTAATGGCAATAACATCTATATCTAAGAGAGTTATTTTCCCCTTGGATCTGCTTCACACTTAGAAATCCTTTCATGCTGCTTAGAATAAAAACTAGAAACACTGTTTGCTTTCTGATTCAGGGACATAGTGAAGAAAGTTACAAAGGAAGAAAATTAAGGATTTTAAAAGCAATAATTCTACGAAGAACAACGCTGTGATAAGTTCCTTAAAATTCCTAATGGAGGAGGGAGATGGATAGACTACACATTTGGTTTTCATTAAATATTCTCTACATTTTTAATCTAATCTTTGATCTTATCTTCACCTTCTTTTCATGCATCCAGGTTGTATCCTGCCACATGTGTTTTCATATCTTCTTATTTTAACAAGTCATGGTTTTGTCATAAATTCTCAAACTACATATGCTTACTCCACAATAGAGTTTGTTTCACAAGTCTTGGCTTCCTTTCCTTCTATGAATAGAATGCTGATTTTTTACAAGTTCCCACGTGACCCAAGACCTGAGACTAATTGTCTACCCAGCCTCAGAATTGAGTCTCAATTTACATCGTCATTATCATAAGTTGCTCATCCAGTTCAGAGTGGGCTCCTAACCATGGTCATGTCATGGACTTGGAGGTATCCATGCCAAGCAAGAGGTACATGCAGAGGAATAGGGGGGCAAAGGGCACAAGGGTTCTTTAGCCCTCCACTACATTCTGGAGAGAGAGAAAGACTTCCTCTGTACCTTTAGGTACAGTTCTTTGTACAACTAACTCTTGAAATTCTCCCAGACATCAGAAGATCAAGCAGCCTTGAAGATCATCACGGTGCATGGAATCTGGGTCTGTGGTGGCATGGGACCCTGGGGATTGTTATCTTACAGACTGTGATCTTCACAGAAGTTGTTAGAATCTGGCTTCTTGGGTCAAATGGACTCTAAACTATCCCATTGCCAAATTGCATGCAGGTGAAATGACTGAACTAGTTTCAGAATACCCTCTCTTCTCATAGGAACCCTGTCTATAACTCTTACCATTTTACAGACTGGCACTCAAAATTACCTTAACTCTATTCAATTCTTTCTCCTTCACATACAGTCATTCCTAGAAATCTATAGACTTTCCTTCTTATATATCATATATATGTTTATATGTCTCTTGAACCTTTTATAAGGTTCAAAAAATATAGTCTATATTTATTGACTTTAGGTCAGATCCTCATTCTTGTCTTGGACTATTGTTACAGATTCATAAGTCATCTATTTCAAATACCTTCTTTATTCTGCTTTTGTATAACCTTGTAAATTTCATCTCTAATAGCGCCAATGAATGCTTAAAATGCATCAACAAAGTCCCCACACATTCAAAGTAATACCATTTTGTGTGGTAAACAGGTACTTTATGTTTAACACATGATTGAAAAGTCTAACTCATTCTCTGACCTTTCTTGTTTTTATCCTCTATCACGCAGCCATAGAGAAATAATTACAAATGTCAAATTTTACTTCTTGCCTCCGGGCCTTTGCATGTCAGCTTTCTCTGCCTGAATGGCTGCATTCATAAATCCCAACTCTGATTAATTTTAGCTGGTATTTTCTAAACAAGTATCTTAGAATTCTTTTCCTTCATCCTCGTTTCTCTACATGCCCCTCACTCCTGCAACACCGTGCTGTACTTACCTCTTACAGGACATTGGGCTTACATTCTTTGGGCATTTGCCCTCACACAACATGAATCAGACTATGAAAGGTTCAGCTTAGCATTGAAATTTTATAATTCTAGAAGTCTCAGAAAATTTTTAATGGTGAAAATGAAAAAAGAATTGAGATCTCTTGATTCTCCTTCCTGTTACCTCTCTATTACAAATATATTGTTTTAGACTTAGTTTAGTTTGGACTCTAGTGGTTAAAACTCAGAACTGTCATTTAAGACAAATAGCTTCTGCTAATGGCTTTACCAGAGCCCTATAGTTAGAATTGCACAAGGCAAATCAGTTAACCTTCTTATCATCCTTCTTTTTTTATTTACAAAATAGGGGTAATAGCATTGTTCATCCATTTGTTGCTAAGGAATGATTAATTAGGAGCCAATGAAACCGATCTTCATGGAAATGATTAAAGACAATACCGAGACAAAAAATAGTGCCCTCATGCTTGTTTTGGTCTGCCAATATCTTTCTGTGGGTTTACTAATCACAAGAAAGACAACCACACAATATCCTTGAGGAGATGCTTTTTCTCCACCTTTAATATCTGAAAAAGTGATAAGAAACTAACAAAAGAATCGCAGAACATTATTTATACATACCTTCTTCTGTTTAAAAATGGAGTGCAGTCTATTTCTAATTTCAGTATGTGTTTGTGTAGCAGGCAATAAGCCATGGACTTTGTAGAATTGTACTTTGATGTGTTTTAGTTAATTCTCTATGTACATAGATCCTACCCAGAATGTATCAACATGCAAGCCTGCCATGGAAAAATCATTATAATTGGGATGAAATAAAATATGGATTTTTTCAGTTTTTCAAATGATCAGGACTGTGTTGCCACATAGATAAAAACGAAATCCTCTACACAGAATTTCTTCTGTACTTCTCTCAAGTGCTGTCTTATCTGAGAGCTATTCCCAATCGTCCTAAATAAAATGGCAATTTTACCTGATCTCCAAACTTGAACTCAGGGCTCATGGCCCTGTAATACACACGGTCCTCTCTGTCGTATTTCCTGGGCTCAGCTTCTTCCTAGCTCCCTTTTCATTCCTGCATCCCAGTACCCTTTATTTTTTTTTATTCTAGTATTTATATATATTTTAAGGCTTCCCACACCCATAAACCTTTCCCACACTTTTCTGTTTATCCAGATACCTTCCTTCCTTCCTTTCTTTCTTTCTTTCTTTCTTTCTTTCTTTCTTTCTTTCTTTCTTTCTTTCTTTCTTTCTTCTTTCTTTTTCTTTCTTCCTTCCTTCCTTCCTGTCTCTCTTTTTTTTATTTTTTATTCAGTAAAAAGAAAAAAGATAAAATAGGAATGAAAGAGTTTCAGAACAGGATAGTAGGACTGTTACATTAAGTAATACGTTGCATATTGTTGTCTTTATAGTAGTTATTCGGAGGACAAATGCAGACATGATATCTTGTCTACCCAATATTAGTACAAACCTTTCTTCACACCGAACTAAGAGAAAGTAGCTGTATATCTATCCTAACTATCATGTATATACATATATATTTTTCCCTACTAAATGGGATGACAAAACATAAAAGGGGGATACAAATAAAGGACCAATACCCTTATTTTGATTGAGCAATTGGCTTTTCCCCCACCAGTGTTTAAACATCACAGAGGTACTTCTTTTTCTGTAACATGTCCCTGATGCCTACAACAGTATCTAGTAAGTAATTATCCTCATTATGTGTCTTCCTAAGTAATGAGTAACTTACACTCGATATCTGTCACTTCCAATTGCAATTTTCTTAAAAAAAGAAAGGAAGGAAAAAAAAAAAAAAAAAAAAACCTAAGTTTTCTGTGACCTTTTACCTGCTTTGTTGCTGGACAAAAGTTTTTCTCAAATCTCCCATTGCTGAGCTGGGATTATTGCCTTCAATAGTGGAGCATGTTCAGTAGTTTTCACTGAAAGTTGCCACACGTTCTCTGGTGATAAGCACTTCAGAATATTCTAAAGCCCTTGTGTTATTTGGAAATTCTAAGTGTATCCCTGGGAATCTTCAGTGTCTGGTGCTGTACCTCAGGTATGAGAATACATGATTGCTAAAATTTCTAATGAAAATTAATGGTCCTACATTAATTGCTCACCGCTTTTGAAAATAAACGTATTTCTTCCTGAAGACCCAAGACAGTGACACGAGGCTCTCGCGGCTCGCCGCGCTCTCCCAACCGCTTGCTGATGCTGAGCGCTGCAGGCAGTTTGTGCGGCCGGCGCTGCAAGCAGATGACAGGGAAGTCTGTTACTAAGGCAACAGCACTTTCTTTTATTTTTTTTTTTTGTTTGTTTGTTTTTTTGAAACAGGGTCTCACTGTGCAGTTCAGGCTGGCCTTAAGCTCACTTTGTAGCTCAGGCTGTTCTCGAACTCACAACAATCCTCCTGCCTCAGCCTCCCGAGTGCTGGGATTACAGGCCTGCACCACCATTTCATGCCCTATGTTGTAATAATAGTTCTCATCACTTAGAGGATCATTTAGAATTTTGCACGGAATAAAGCAGAATATATCATTCAAACAAATAATCGCTTTAGGACTAAAATAAGTAGAATTTAAAAAAATTAATTGAAAGTACTGAAGTAATTTAAAAACAACATTGAGCCACTATGAAAATGAATTGAAATATTTAAGAATAAACTACATTTTAATGAAAGAATTGATCACTGATGTTCATCTAATTTTAAAAACTTATTTATCCTAATATCAGAATATAGTGGCCATCAGTTATATATTTCAGATGTAATTTTACCTTCTGTCTTAATAACCTGAGTTTACTCATCTTGATTATGCCTTCAAAATAAACCATACTTCAGTGAAATAAAATTCAGAAATATAAAATAGGGGCTTGGGATATAGCTCAGCAGTACAACTGCCTGCTTGGCAAGCACAACGTTCCAAGTTTGATCTCAGTACCACAAAAAATAACATAAAATAAAACAGTTATAAATATATGCAAACATTTTATACAAACAAATAATAAGAGTACCTCATAACTCCTTTTAAAATATTTTATGGTTATTTAAATCCAACATGTTCTTGTTCAATATAAATGTTAAAATCTATTTTATTAATTATAATTCACTTGCATGAATATCTGAACAGACATCTGTTTTAAAAATGATTTAAAGCAATTTTTCTTACATAATATCAACATAGGAGGAAAACATATTCAGCAGAATATTTTATAATAAAAATAATTGTGTATATTTCAAAAGTAGTTCATATGATAAAATAATTACTTATCCATCCCTTCATTTTGCAACTAAAAACATGTCCAAAATTATAATTTAGTGAGGGATTTGGGCTTAATTTTGCTTTAGAAAATATTGTGAGTTGAAGTCAAGAAAAACTAGAAGAGAAAATTATAGTTACAGTAAACATAGTGAGTAATTAATGAGTACCTTCCAGAGAAGAAGAAGAAAGTGAAAAAACACTGCTAATACAAGCCAGGGCATGGCAAATGCCATAAGGAGGCATAATGTCCTGAGTATGTTGACATCATGAATGGACCGTCCCTTTCTTCAAACCAAACCTCACCTCCTAGTGTGATTCAAAAATAAAGAGCTACTACAGATGTTAACAGAAAATATAGATGGAATGAGACCAAAGCTCCGTACCACTTTCAATTTATTCGAGTAAGATCATAAACTAATGAACTAAATAGTCCCTTTACACTTGGATGGGTTTCCCAACTGTCTCCCTTACAGTGAACCTTCAGAAATTCTAGTACAAAGTCTTGCCTGGCAGAGCAGCTTTCCCACCGTCCTGTGCTCACACTTCTTCAACCAGTTTCCAACACATGAGATTGCAATCATAAACAAATGGATTGAAATTCTCGCTAAACACTCACTTCTATACCTTCCTGAACTCAATCCCTGCTCAATGAGTAGGTTATCACAGTTCAGTTAAGGCTCAGAAACAAATAGGCACTGTATTCTTTGAATTATGTAGGATATTTATTACTCATGTTTACCTGTCTTCTGAGAGTTTACAGAAGTGTTTTTCCTAAAATTTGTTGTCTTGCTGAGAAGATTAGACATATTTGCAGAAAATATTCAAACTGATTCTACTTGCCTGTTATTTGCAAAATTGAATGACACTTTTTGTCTATAATTTTTCTTTTACTTTTCATGTTCTGCAACTGAAATGTTAATCATTCCTTGTTCGTTCAGTCTCTTGCAGTTTCTACCCATTATCTTCTAACTTTTCCACTGTTAAAAAACTGAGCTATTTTCATTTAAATTAATATGCTCTGTACACCCAGTTACCTAGTTATTGAAATTATTTTTTGCTTCAGTGTGAAATATTTCAACTAGGATGAAAAATACGTGTACAAAAACATAAATAGATGTAACATTAATATTCAGAATAATTTATAGCAACAGCCTCAGTGTATTTGTATCACTTTAAATGTCAGTGCAAGTTCACTAACAGATAGCTCTTAAATTCTACAATTCATATTGTCTTGGGAAGCATGGAATAAATTGGGATTCTGGTCGTTGCAACTATGCTTATTCTGAATCCCTTGGCTGAGAACCAAGGGCAGTACAATATTACCTACTAGAATGATTAAACACCACAAACTGAAGCTTGATTATTTTCTGGTCTAAAACTTCAGATAATTTATAAATATATTTAATTTCATTGGAAAAGCAACATATGTGACTTGATTAGATCTGCTGATCACTTTTCTTAAAGATTGTCACTAGAACAAAATTAAGCAAAAACAAATTACTCTTAGATCCATGAATTAATAGGTTTTCAGAATGCAGAAGCAGGACAGGTATACACAAAATACTTGTTTTAACTCCCTTATTTTTTAAGTGTGAAAAGGGGCTGCACTGAAGTCAGAACTTGCTCTGACTTGCTCAATACTGAGTAGTCAGTGAAAAGCAAGATTAGGGTTCAACTCTTCAGATTTGCAGTTTGGGATTCTCTCCACAATATCGTGTTCCTCTCTCATTATAGAACATATGGAGAATTGTACTGGCATGGAGGCTGTACGATTTGAAATCTCTCTGACATATTATTGTTATAGTATCTAGGATTCTTTGCAGTAATTTTAGAATCCACAAAAGAATTGAAATATGTAAAGATAACTTGATGGCTCTTTGAAAATTCATTATGATATTCTATATTTAAAACAAGTAATGTACTCCAAAGTGAATTTGATAAAGAGATCTATAGTAAGTCAGAAGAGGAAACTTTCTGCTTATATAATCTCATTTCATCATCTCTTACAGCCCATATCTACATGATGCTGAGTGAAGACTCTGGAGCTCAAATCTGTTTTGCACTCTAAACCTAATCTAACTGGAAACCTATTGAGTAGTCAACAATAACCTGATGGCCCTGGCCAAACAGTTCGGAGGATTAAAGTGCCTACAAACAGGCTCAGGGGCCCTGTATTGGATCCCCAGGGCCTGTGGTGCCGGCCCCACCCCTAGGGTGCCCTGAGATAGCAATTGAGACTGGGCATGGTGGTGCATGCCTCTATTCTCAGCACTTGGGAGGCTGCAAACACTCAGATCACTATGAGTCTGACCGAGTAGTGAGACTCTGGACACCCTGTAGATCCTTTCCTAAAATACAAAAAACAAACAAACAAACAAAAAAACAGTATCCTGATGGCCATGTACTATTCAAACTCAAACTACAGAATATTAGCACACATGCACACTCAACTACAAATATTATAAAATAAAAATCATTTCAGACTTCATTGCCCTCTATTATCAGCAGAAACAAGAAACAGTTTTTATCCCGTGGAGTTTTCTTATATAAAACTAGTCAGTAAATATTGCTTCTTTCCCTCCCAACTATCTCTTTCTTTAGCTGGGTGTCATTTTATACATCTATGATTCTAAGAACTTTGGGAGGCTGAGGCAGAAAGATCACAAGTTCCAACCCAGCTTGAACAGCTTTAGCAACTTGAAGAGACCCTGTCCCTACTTGTTTCTGTGCCTTAACCGAACTTTGACCACCTAGTCACTGAGTAGGGACTGAGTTCAGTGAGGTATACAAGTTAGTGTTTATTTATTTATTTATTTATTTTTTTTTTTTTGTCTTTTTGAGACAGGGTCTCACTATGCAGTTCAGGCTGGCCTCGAGCTCACTTTGTAGCTCAGGCTGGTCTCGAACTCACAACAATCCTCCTGCCTCAGCCTCCCGAGTGCTGGGATTACAGGCATGCGCCACCACGCCCGGCTACAAGTTAGTGTTTAATGAACATTTATTCCCAAGTAATTTCAGCAGACTTGGCTATGAGAGCAATGTCATGCGCTGGAAACTGGTTGGAGGAGCATGCACACAAGATGGGGAAAGACTGTTCAGCAAGGTGGGACGGTCCTGGGAAACTACAGTCTCTTAAGGTTCATTGCAGGGAAGGCAGCAAAAGGCAAGAGACAGACAAGTGTTGAGAACTCACTTTGTGGGGAGGTGGGGGAGATAGCTCAATAGAATAAGCACTTGTCTGATAAGAACAAGGGCCTGAGTTCAATCCCTGGTTCTGGCAAGAGAGAGAGAGAGAGAGAGAGAGAGAACTTGCTTTAAAGTTCAAAATAGATAATAATAGAAAAGGACTAGATACAATCCAGTTCATAGCTCCTTGGTACTATTTATGCACACATAATGTTATATACCATATATATATATATATATATATATATATATATATATATATATATATATATATATATATATACCCACACTTTCCCCATTTCACCAGCCCTACATAAGTCTTATCCAAAATCTTGACATTTTTTTGGCTGGATTAATAGCATAGCCTCCTCATTTTTTATTCTCTAAAGCACAAATGTAGAACCCTACAGTTACTCATAGGCCACCTTCTTATGACATTACTAGGAAAGTCAAGTTACCTCCTCAGTTTTATTTTCATACTTATTTGTACCAATACTATGTTGTTTGAATTTCTTGGAAAAGTGTATGTTCTTTTTCAGACTAGATCATTGCATAGTATAATAGTGGATGAGCCTCCTTTTCTTAAAGACTCATCTATTCACACCACCTCTTTCAACTGAACAAAGATCCACTTCCTTCAGATCCAGCTAAGCCAGTACCTTTCTAGGAAGCATTCCTTTACCAGCAAAGATGTATTAGCTGTCCATTGTTGTGGACTGAAAACTGTGTTCGACCTGTAACACCCAGAAACACTGAACCAGCACTGTGTTGGGTGTGGGATGCCCACCTGAAGATTGTTGCCAATAAAATAAAAAGAACTGGGGAGGAAGAAGAGTTGTTAGGGAACCATTGTTTCTCTTGGGGCTATTTATTCTCCTGAAGGAGCTTGTCATGCTGGCTTTCCTGATGAACTCAGCTGTTCTCATCATGGGAGGAACTCAAGTTGCTAAGAGTCTGGCTGGCAAGGTAGCTCAGTGGTCTAAAGCACCTGCTTAGGCAAGCTAAGACAGGTGCAGGAGACCATGGTTCCATCCCTGGCACCACATGCTGCACCAGCAGCCCCCCTCTGGGTGGGCTGATCTGACCCCCCCAAAAAAAGAATATAGGATCAAGTTACTGAAGATGGCTACAGTTCACTTTGGGAAACCTCCAGTTCTTATTTTGAATGTTACTTCCTGACTCCAGGGGGGAATATGGTGCACTGTTCACCAGTCTTCTTGCACTACCTTTCTTGATAAAGGCTCAGCTGTTATCATCAGTGAAGGAAATCAGGACCTAGTTGTTGCTGAGAGCAGCTGTGGTACCTTTTGAGGGAGCTCTGGTCTTTAGTGTTGTTTCCTGGCTCCAAGTATAGATTCCTCAAACTGCTGCCACAGATCCCCCATGCCACTGGCACAGACTTTCTAGCTTCCTCCACTGACCATCGGGTCTCCCAGTGAAGATCGGTGAAACAGTCGTGCGTGAGCATTGTCGTGGGCTCTCAGCCTCCAGCTGGATTCTCAGGGGACAGTGTTACTGGCTCTAGTGCTTCAGCTGACTTGTGATTCCATTACTATGGAATCCAGGCTCTCAGCTGGAATCTTTTGGTCTTTAGTGCGTGGACAGACTTCTGAACTATCTTTGTACATGACACTTTGTGTGTAACTACTATAAAATGTTACAAATTATGAGACCTGCATAGAACCCCTTGCCAGCCCTGACTACAACACACCTCATAATTTCTACTCACCAGTACTGAAGAGACCCTACTAGCATCATGATTCTCCACTTTGAAATTAATATTTAAATGTGCTTTTAATTTTCTGGTACTATGCAGGTTACACCCTTCAGAAAAAAGCAAGAGCATATACTTTGAGTGTGACACTTTATAGTTTTGATATCACATCAAATTCTATGACATTATAGAACTTGTTAAGAAAGAAAACTTGTTAAGCACCTTCATGTACCAGTTTTTAATGTTGATTATATTATTTAATTTGGTTTAGAATGAATATTTTATAGTACCAGAAACTTAATTAAAACCAGTTTAAACAAAAAATAATCTTGTGGTTTACAAATTATGTAATCAATTGTGAAATAATTTTTCCATATACAATTGCGCCTAGGACTAAATTCATATATTTCCCATTTTTGCATCTGCTTTCCTGAAAGTTAGTCTGACAGTCTCTCTCTTACAAATAGTGGCTCTGAACAGCTGTATTTACTTATTACCATTCACCATATAGCTCTAGAAGAAATGGAGTTTTGCTTTTCCAATAATTTTAGCAAAAATCCCAGGGACTAACATGGGCCATAGACTCATCACTGACAAAATCCCTATGACCAGGGAGATTGAAAAGTGAAATGAACCAGCCTGAGGCACCTAGCCCTAAGCTAAGAGTGACAGAGTCAGAACCACTTGCACCTTAGTGCCTGTGATTAGAGTAGGGCTTATTGCCAAAAGAAAACCTCTTATTAAAAGAAGAAAGATGTATGCTAGCCAGGTAAAATTGCCACATAGCCTGCTACAGAATTCAGCAGCGTTTGAGGTCAGTGTAATTTCCACACATCTTTCTACTAGGTTTGAAGTCAGCAAATATTATTTGACCAAAAATCAGACTAAATGTGAAATATTTCTGTAAGCCAAATGCGGTCTCTTTCATGTTTTTAAAAACCTCTCAGATATATGATTCTTTTTAAAGTTGAAGCCTGTGAGCTGGATTTACAAGAATTTTAGTTTGCCTGCTCTGCACTAGATGAGGTAAATAAAGTGAAGGTTGATGTCATGTCTTTCTGGAGTTTGTATTCCTTGTGCTGGCTCTCTGTGAGTGCTCAGTAAATGCATGTTTGATAAATAAATACAGACTTGGTTCAGTGAGAATTTGAATGAGGACATGAATTTGAGAATCTTTCTGTGTAATGTATTAGAATAACTAAAAATGAAATCTTTTTCTTTAAATTGATATAAAGTTATGTGAAGAGGTCTCCTTGAACTAAAAACATTGGGAAAACAAAAGAAAGGCTATATCAGTAAAAAGAATTCTCCAGGGCTTAAAATATCTTATAGAGTTTGCAGGGGGGATTTATGTTTTGATGATATATAAGAAATAACTCAAAGGACTTAGGTAAACAGTCTTCTGGGGAATCTCCCATTAGATAATAACTGTCACCTGCCTAAAGGACAAAGCCATTAAGGGAAACCACAGAAAGGCACATGGAGAAGCATGGATCAATTTAGCTTTTGCTGCCAAGACCTTAAAGGCTAAAGCAGTCCTTCCCTGAGGACCTACTTCCTAAGACTCAGACCCATGGCAATGAGTAAGGAAATAGAGCCTTCATTATATGTACAATAACACAGAATAGAAGAAATTACCACCTTGCTTTAGGGGTTTTCCATTCATTTTTGCAGTTGCCAGTACTTTCTCAGTTACCTTTAGCATATTTCTTGATTGCATATATTTAACATCATTGTTCACCCTCTGTCATTCCATGCATTTCTCTATGAGTCTACAAATCTTTATCATTACACAAAAACCAAATCACTTATACCAGCGTGGTTCTCATGTTACTCATCCTTTTCCCCTCTGGATGTTCATTCATTCTTCTTTCCATACAAGCATGGCACAGATTGTATCTAACCACATCTCATGCATTATAGAAGCTGAATGCCTCCCCCACAGTGATAGTATTGTATTCTGATTCCCAGGACCCTTGAATGCTACATGACTTGGAGGAAAAGAGTCACTATATATGTAACTATTAACGATGTGGAGGTGAAGGGATCTCAGTCCAAGTATTTTTAGAAAGGTGGATATAAAAGAAGGACACATAAGAAAATGATGACAGAGTCAGAGATGAACATAATGAGAAAACAATTCAGACTAAAGGAAAGGATGGTACCTGGCTACAAACCAAGAAATGTGACAAGTACCAGCTGGTGGAAGAGGGAGGGAACAGATTTTCCCCTGAAATATTTGGAAAGAGTTCAGCCCTACTGACATCTTGATTTCAGATTCTGGCTCCTAGGAGAAAATAAAATTTTTGTTTTAAAAGCCACCTACTTTGTGCTAATGTGTTACAGCAACTATAAATATTTACTGATTTTCTTTCATTCAGTAGCCTAGATCACTTCAGACTCCACATCTTTCAAATCTTATCTGATGCATCAACCATGACTACTCAATGCTTATGCTTTCAGTCCATGACCACACATTTTCCTGATAGGTTTATTCTCTATCTCACTCTCCTAAAAATAGCTAGTGATGCTCAGTTTTAGTATAACTTACTTTATTGTTTCCTGAAAATAAGTAAAAGTAAACAAAGAAGTTTTAGATACCTTACCATCTAGTACTACTTTAATTTATCCTAAACACATAGACCAAGTGGAGATACTCCCTAAGACTCCAGTCCTATCCCATGAACACCCATCTCTACCAATCAAAAGTCAAGGTCCTAGATTATCATCCTTCTCTTCTAAATATTAAGTGTTCTTCCCACTGAATCACTTCTCTCAGCTCACAAAATGTTCCTCTTTATGACATCTATGTCTTCATTTCTTCATTCTCTTTGGCAGAAATTTCTGCTGTTACATAACTTCCCATTTCCAGTTCTTACACTCTTCTTCTTCCATCAGCTTTCATGCCACTATTTTAAGAGCAGCTTTTTTGTTAAAATGGGCCATAGTTTGATGATCAATTCCCCCACCCCATTAACTGACTGATTAGTAACAGTTGACATAGTTGGCTCTTCTTTTTCTTTAATATAGTCTCTTGATTTGGATTTCAGAACTCTTTTTCCAGTACCTACCACGGGCAGTGTCAGACTCTGAGCCTATTCTTTGTTCTCTTTACTGCCCACACTCATGAATTTCAGAGCTCAGTCTCATAAATTGAAATATCATGTGTTACTAGAAAACTTCTAACTTTATGTCACCACTCAAAACTCATCCCTCAAATTTCAGTCTCTTATGTTTAAAGATCTACATGTCATTTCCATTCATTTGCACCTTCAGATTAACATTTCTAACTTAACACCTAAAACACAACTCAATTTCACCCAGATGCATCTTATTTTCACTTGAGTTGAGAGCAAATCCATTCACTGTGTGTAGAAGGCAAAAATCCCAAGAATGTCATCTTGTCCTATATATTACCTATCAAGAAAATGTGGTTGCTGTATTTTCAACATATATTAAAAATAAAACCATTATTTGCCATTGTTAGACCAGCACCTGGTCTAATCCTCCCAAACAATTCTGTTCTCTTTATTTTCATTCTATTTTATTCTCTCCTCTTAATGTATCTTATGTTATACCAGAGTTTCTATAATTCCTTTTTTAAATATATCTCAGTTTATATTATTTCTTAGATTCAAATTTTCCTATAAGCTATTTCACTCAGAAATGAAGTCAAATCCATAAAAGAAGTGTGTATCATTCAGCTTTGCCCCTGTTCTCCCCCTAATCTATATGTGCATAAGTATGAAAGTATCCTTGAGGTTTGTCCAATAATGTTGAATATCTTTCCAACTTAAAAAATCCCTACTTTTGTTCCTTTGGTATAGAATAGCCAGTCCATAGATATCATCAGGTATAAGTTCTTGGTTTCTTTTAACTCCAACTCAAATGCCATTTTCACAGTGAGGTTTACACAAAGCATTCTATTTTGGGAATTTCCACCTATGTTCCTTCCCACAACCCTTATCATGGAATGACTTATGACATAACTTTTTAACATAAACAATTGTTTAATTTCTATCCATCTTCATGAAAATATGATCTCTATAGGGTTAAAGAGTTCTGTGTATTATTTTCTCCATAGGCAGATGCTCAATTTGAAGATATTATTTGGTCCATAGTAGGTAGATATGACAATAAAACTAAATACGTAATGTTCTAGTGGCATGAGAATCAGTAAGCTCTAATCTCACTTCCTACCTACCCTAAACATTCAATAGGTTTTTCAGGAAACATTTTTAATTTTAACGTTTCTCTTCAAAGTGATTGAAATACCAATAAACCAAACCATTACAAAGAAATCACCATAAGATAACTTATAAATGTTAACATTTCATAATTGTAATGTGTTATTTTTTAAAGAGAACAAGAAATGGTAAAATAAAAAATTAGAAACAGCACTGAATTTCACTAAATACTATGATAAGAATTCAACAGTGGTAGTCATATTGCATGTTTTTATCTCAAATTAGTAGTTCAGATTAGCAGTTATAAGCTTATAAAATGGGTAAAAAAAATTTAAAAAGAGAGAAAAAAAGTATTCATTAAGTGTACCTTTCAATATACCAGCAGAAATCAACAGTGCAACTATCCAAGCTGTCCCGTGTACATTCATATATATTTGTTCTTCCCTTTCTTCTTTCTTTCTTTTCTCCTTTCTCTTCTCCCAGTTGTTTCTTCCCACTAAACAGATTCTTTGCCTTTCACAGCATCTATTATGGCTTACAGATTTCATTTACTCTTTCATGTTCATACACTAGAGAGACAGTGGCATTGCATACCGGTGGGTCTCATGTACTTTATTTATGAGTATCACCTTTAATTGTATCAATTTACTTATAAAAGTGTATAAAATTTTAATTTATCATAGCAAAAAAAAAAGGACTTGCACTTACTGGACATTAATATTACCAAGATGTTCTAAACTTTTCATTTCAGTCACTGACAGTTTCAGGAAATATTTTTATTTTTTAATGAGTACAAAATAGTATTAAAGGTGAAAAAATCACAAATGATATAGAATTTCACTAAAGAAAATAAGGAAATTTGACATTATTTATTTTATTGCATAGTATTCTCATCAACTCTAAATTGCCCTGTAAACAAGAACCAAGATGCTACCACTTATCTCTCTTATCCACAGCACTAACACTGGTAATTAGCTAACATGGAACCCATGTCCTCCTTTGATTATTGTTGGTGACTTCTGTAGTTCCTGCCTAGCATTCTTCTGTTGGTAATCTATAGCTCTTCCTCATTCACACAGCTCAAGACTGTGTAGTCATATTTAGATAAAACTCCACTAAAATACAGAGCTTATGTAAACTCAGCCAGTCACTGCCTTCAGAGAAATTACATGGAATAGTACTGTTTTGCAAGACCTTGAAAGACTGTTTACAGGTACTTATGCAGTTATATGCGGGGAAATATTACATCAAGATGCCAACAATGACAAGACATGGACACTTGCCCTTAGTCTTCTAATGGAGGACACACACGGGCTGGATTTTAACTCTGTCCTCCTGACACTGACACTACACAAGTTTTCCCTGGATATGTGAAACAATAAATTATCCTTTTTGCCATACTTTCTGTCATATGCAGAGAAACTACATATGTATTTCAATGCATTTACTGAGCATAGAATTATGGCCTATGAAAGCACCAGCATTACTTATGATCCTCTGAATTCCAAACTCAAACCCCCTATGAGGTTTAATAAATTTCAATTCAGCACATCTTGGAAAGTGAAAATAAATTAATTAGAAAAACCTCAGTCAAGTAACTGTAATAAAATATTCTGTCTTCAGGAAATATTTCTAAAAACTAGGGATGAAATCAGGGGAGATAGCTTGACAGTCTAAGCACCTGCCAGGAAAGCACAAGGACCAGAGTTTGATCCCCAGTACTGCATGCTGCACTGACCCTGAACCTGGGAGTGCTGACACACACCTGTAACCCTAGGGCTGATGAGGCTGAGATTGGAGGATCACTATGAGTCTGAGTGGTACAGCAAGACCCTGTGTCAAAAAAATAAAGTTCTTTAAAAAACAATGAAACGGGAAGTAACAGTGGCACCATGAGGTCCTCAAGTCTTTGGATTAAAGCCAAGGTTTGCAATTTCAGAAAACATTAAGGACTAGGAAAATGCTAAGAATAAGTGAATAAGAAATAGTGATTGTTACTATATATTGGAAGAAATTTTCCCAATTGATAAGCAATAGGTCCTGCATGAAACCTCAGTATTTCTAAACATTGATTCAAGTTTTGAACATTGTGAAGGCCACACGGTATTTTAGCTGGACAACTTTAGCCTTGTGCCCCTATTGTATTACTTTTATTTTAAAGGCCAAGCAAATTAAAATCTGACCCACAGAGGAAAAATTGGCACAGAAAATTGTGTCTTCTCATGAAAAATCAAGAGAAAACTTTATCTTTGATACGACTTGTTAAATTTTACTTAGACAACCTTGGATATGTTTTAGTCATTCAGGGTCTTGAATTACTTCCACATATTGAGCTATGGAAGGTTTGTTTCTGAGTCCCAACTTGTCTCTTTCAATAGAAACAAAAGCAACATGGAGGAGACAGAAGTGACCAGAGAACATGCCTGCCCCCATGAGGCTCTGTAATAATCCTAAGTTAGCTGACCCTTGAGGAGCTTCCAAACTGGGAGGAAGAGGACTTTAACACAGGTTCAGTCTCTGTGCTGATGTAGTTGGTCAAAAGCAGCACCTAGGTTTTCATCTTCTCCCATAGCAACAAGAAATTCCTTGGAGTCAGGAAGGCGCTACGACATGGATGTGAAGGAGATACGATGGGGAGTCTGCAGGGTCAGCAAGCGCATTCCCCTGGGCCTCATCAGATGTTATGATAGTTGCTTAGTTTCATCACAGCAACACCTTGGAAAGGGGTTAACATGTCCTTTTCCTCAGGCTGTCTGGATTTTCATTCCTCACCAACTTGAACTGAGACATTCAGATTAGGGATGCTCCTAAAGTATTTGATAGATTTTATTAAAATATCCAGAATTTTATGTGCTAGCTACACATGAAGAAATGTAGGAAACACTTCACCTCTGGGTAAAACCAGTTCCTAAGCCATACTTTAGGTGTCAGAAGTGGACTCTTTCCTTTTATTTTTTCTTTCATACCACAAAATTTCTACCCTCATAGAAATAGGTGGATATAGTAGACTGAACAGAAATCACATAAAGAAAATAAAAACCAAGTAGCAGAAGAGGTAACTCATTACACTGATTTGAATAATAAATCAGAGCAAGAGTCACGCATATTTAATGTTGTGCTACAAAAAAGTAGGGGTTGGCCCAGTTCCTTGTTTGTATATTCTAGTCCTCAGATTGACCACTGACCAGCATTTGAACACTACAATATCTGAAAAATATAACTCTCCAATGTGGTTAATTTGAGGATGCAGTTTGCACCTTCTGATTGTTTAATAAGGGGTTGTTGGAAGCTGCTGAGCCTGGAAATGGATCACATGTTGGAGGGCAGGACAAGGCCAGTGTGCCTACACAGTCAAGCTACCCCAATCTTGAGGAAAACATCCTATGTGGTCAATTTTGGATATTAGGTTAGGCAACCTCATGTCTCTTGATACTAACTTTTCAAAGTTATAAATCAACACCCCTGCTATTACTCTCTGGTCCTTGCCAATGAGGCATGGGCCGCCCCCCGACCCAACTCTTGTCTTCCTGTCCATCTTTTCCTCTTCCGTCCACCATTTCTCCCTGGGTTACTCAAGATACTAGCAAGTCTCTACAAGAGGCAACTAAATACTGCAACTGTATGTGGCTTTCTTCTCAAATGCTTGTTTTTTCAACTCTGAATCATTTTCCTTTTACTCTTGAAGGATTATTTTAACGTAATTTTTTTTATCACTCTCATATCAGAAGGTTTTCCCCTCATGTTCACATTCATTGAGTCACTTACTTTAATGTACTTATTAAATTCTTCATGTAAAATTCCTGACAAAAGTCATTTTAAAGTTTGGTATACTGGAGAATTGCTTTTTTGAACTTTAGAAATTTACTTTTGATTGACTTCTAATGACAGAGTGTTTCTTTTCCATGTTAAATTGATTCCTGAAAACCATCTCTTTCTTAGGTGAGGCACCAAAATTAACTTGAACATTTCTATGATGTTTTAGCATATTATTTCTTAAAATGTTTAAGAGTTATATCCCTTATTACATAGCAAATATATCTTTATAGATATGTACTTTTTTAAAAAAGTCTCTTCTAAAATTTCACTTTGAAAGTTAATTACTCTCATTCATTTTTTTAAAAATATGAAGGCAGGAAACAAAAATTTAAGTTAATTTATGAGCTTCCCAAGATCCAAGTGACCTGGAGAAGTCACCATATATCCAGGCTGCAGGTGTCATGAATAGGCAGATGCATTTTCACCAGTGAATTCATTTTAGGTTGTATGAAAGGAATGAATGAATCTTATTTTCTTTCAGAAATATGTTTTTGCAAATTCTCAGAAGGAAAGTCTTCCGCTTATTTTCAAATATTCATAAATCCATGGAAGCACTGGCTCCTGTGGCTCACACACAGATCCCAGTATAAACATGACAGCCTCTTATAGAGAACTGTTTTAATTTGGCAATATCCACTCTCCCTGCCCACTTATGTGAGGATTCTGCACCCCTACTCCAGGTTCTTCAGTCAGATGTCATACGGCATAAGCCAGACACTGTCCATAGCATGAAAGGAGGAGAGCTACTGCAGCCAATCCACAGTGAAAAAAAATATATATATAATATATGTATATAAATATAAGTATATATGTTTATTTATATATATATGTTTGTT